>WYDF02072984.1:0-11388 GCA_009867245.2 Adranes taylori
ATTTAATAATATACGCATACAATTGTACGCATTAAAATTGAAATAAAGATTTTCAAGTTGGTTGGACTAGCCTAAGGTGGTTGTACTAGCAGTGCGTTTGTCTCACAAACAATTGCAACGATGCAACGTAAAAGCAGAGGGTACTGATGAAGGCTACTATCAATATCAGAAATGCGATATCCAAATCGCGTATACACAATTGATTTACAATCATGATGAAGTGTCTTTTACGGTCATAGTATAAAGAAATTTTTGGGAGTAGATGTATGATATATTTAAATTAATTACACCTTGCATTCATTATTGCAATAGATTGTATTGTGAGCACTTTGGTTTTATGTAATTAATATATTAACAAAAATATATTAAGATGTAATGGACTTAGTCTAATGAATAGTTTAATTAATGACAACTGTTTATATTAAACTATTCATTATTAAACGAAACAGCTGATTGAATGTTTCAAAATAAACGTTTATCAACAAACTTTGTAAGACACCGTAGTATTCACAAAAATATGAGGAGCAGATGCTTTTTGCATTGAAACGGCCATTTTACAAAGAAGTGTTTTGAAGGAATTCCGTTGGATTAGTCAAATGACGGAAACAACGGAAACCATAGATCAACGGAAACGAAGGAACATCAAATCCCGAGGTCTTGACAAAAGTATAGATCAGGAATTGTACCAATCGTTAAATCTGGTGATACAAGCTGTTACATAAGTACATATCTGATGTACGTTTGTATTGAAATTAAGAGTTAATCTGATATCAATAACTGCAAAGACCTATTAAAGAATATAAGCTCTATCACTCAGGAGTTCAAACCTCGACATTGGGTAATTAAAGATCAACATGACTGTTTGAATACAGAACTAGACACAATTGCAATGGTGTGAAAAGATTACTGTGGCAATCTGTATGCTGACCGGAATGCTATTGGTGGAGACCTGGGGAATTATGAGGAGGAACCGGATATACTACTAGATGATGATCAGCAGAGGTCTTGCAGGCCCATGACGAAAGCGGACATAAAATCTTGCACATACTGTTTTCATAAGATTTGGAAAACAGGCTTGAAGCCAGAGGACTGGACAACTTCAGTATTGCTTCCCCTACATAAGAAAGGGTAAGGAAGTCTGCGAAAACTAGCGTCTGATAGCCGGGATATCTCATTCCTGCAAGATTATGTTGTACATTTTTTAAGCGAGACTACAATACTTCTTGTTACATCAAATAGCCCCAGAACAAGCCGCATTTGGATTTGTCAAGGTACTCGAGAAGAAATTTTAAATGCGAGTGAGCTTATAGAAAAGGCTCAAGAAAACTCGGTATCGATGTATCTGTGCTTTATAGTTTACCAGAAAGCGTTTGATAACATTTGTTGGCCCAGGCTATGAAAAATCTTAGCAGGATTTGGAGAACCATGTCATCTTATCTCTCTCTCGTAGAGAGTCTGTATGAGACTTTGCAGGTGGTCGTTAAAATCGATAATACGATAACACATTATCCGAAAAATGCTGCTTTAAAGAGGGCATTCGTCAAGGCTTGTTTTAGGGTATAGTAGTTTCAGAATCAAATATAAACTTTATTTACGTCTGATGGACTATAATTTTTCTAGAAAATAAATGCTCATACATGCAACTCATTTATATAATTTTTCTAATCCAGCCCAATAGTTATTCTAGGTAATTAAACATATATGAGAATAAGGAGTGTAATACAAATTAAGATTTCGTAGAAGGCAAGCGTTAGTTTTTTGTGTTTGAGCTTGCTTAACCTTAATTTTATTGTTTAATATATTTATAATACGTAAAGGACTCTACTCGCGTGCGTTATTTATGACTGATATCTTTTATTTGACTCTAATTATAAAGCAAAATAGTTATGATGTCTTCATTTTCATGTTTAACATGAATTTAAAGATAAAAACTTCGAACTAGAATATATAATGTGATAGAACTGAAAGAACATAATGTGATAGAATGATAGAACTGTGCGACTATTGCTCGCTCATAATCTAACAGAAACGAGACTCAAAGTACGTCTGTCTGAAATATGCCTAGGTATGGCTTTTTATATGAAATTAGATGAAAATTTTATATGAAATTAGAGATTTGGCTTCCAGCTTCGACGGTGGTAGCTTTTGACGCTGACGGCAGCAACTAGGCAGGACTTAGTCGAGCAAGTTGCTGGCTGCAGAAACTAGGTCGAAATTTCTGCTAAAATCATTAGGAAGAGAGAATTATTCACAAATCAGGAGCATTCTTTCGGACGTTATAAATTTTAAAGAACAGTATCACTTAGTATCCCTGCCATGATATTCGTTCAAAACGGTGTTCTCTTCTTACGAACAATAGAAAAATGTGCTTAGCCTAAGCTGACGCCCACAACGTTCATTAAACTCATTAAAGTTATTTGTCGAAAATGATGTCATCGAACTCTCGTGCAGACGTGGTTTTTAAGGTTAATAAACTCATAGAAAGGGAGTTCGTAAAAATCTCTCGCTAGACGAGTTAATGAATGCAGGATCTTGTAAGAGCTTATTTTTTTGAAAACTAACATCGCTCGAAACGAAACTCTATGCTAAAACATTGCGCGCGGAGAAGAAAATACGAAAAACGACATAAAAGAGATGAAACATGTTTCTCTCTCTTGCTATATCCCTATTTTTTGTTTGTAGTTTGCTTTCATGCAGACTCAGAAAAAATGCGAAAAAAATCTGCCAAGAACAATAACCATAGCAAAAGGAAGGTGACGATATATGCTTTCCATCTCACTTACTTTGCTGCTTCTCTCTAACACATGAAAATACGAAACGATGTTGTGTGATTTTGCGTCAGTGTGCTCTGACTCCTACTCCCTCTTCTGAGCTGCAGCGTACGAAGGGAATGAACGTTGCTTGCTTGAATTTGAATTTGAAATTGCGAAAACGAAAGTCTGTAATAAAAAAATTGTATACAAAGGTTGGTCGGCATAAAAGAGAAAGGAACGTATCGCTCGCACTCTCTCTCACTCTCTCTCTCTCTCTCTTAATGCACAGCATACTACACCTATAAAACGAAACGAACGTGAAAATATCTATCGAAATTAACCGCAAAAGGAAGGACGTTGAATGTAGCGCTGTATTCTCCATCTTCTTTTTTCTTCTGGTTCTCTTTCTAATACATGCAAAGTCAGGCGTTCCATGTTTGTGATAGCGATCTGTATCGCTCTTTCCTCCTGGTGCAACCGGCTCATGACTTCCGCTCCTCCCCTTTTTCGTGCACAAAAAAAAAACGAACGTTGCTTGGTTTGAGACAACATTGGTTGTCGATTCTATACGTATAGTTCGCTGAATGTATAAAAAAACTTGCGTCCATACATCGTAAATAATAAATAATTCCGTTGCTCGAAATATTTTAATAAAATATGATAAAATAAATTAATGCTTGGTTTGTTTGCTTGGTTAATAATTAATGAATTAATTAGCTGATGGTGTTTTACTTGCTTAACGCTTTATGTCCAATATGCCGATAATAGGTTGCGTATTCTACTCTACAACATTTATAGCGAAGTAGTGATGCGGCGCACATTAGAGAATTGGAACGGAGGTGTGAAGATTGGTGGAAAGTGCTTTTCAAACCTTTGATTTGCGAATGATACTCTTCTAATAACTAACAGCACCGAAGAGCTTTTAGAGTTTCTTCAAATATGCCAAATTGGAAATAAGACGGCGAATTGAAATTGCCCACTCAGACATGACAAAGCTAACAAAAATCTGGAAAAATCAAAATATCATTAGAAAACGAAGATAAGCCTTGTAAACGCCCTTATTTTTCCCTTCTTCTCCCCGTTTTAGAGTTTCTTCAAAGACTGGAAAACGTAAGTCGAGACTATGGGCTCAAAATGAATGCCCGCAAGACAAAAGTCATGATAGTAGAGAGAGGTAACGAAAATCAAGGGAACTTTGAAGTCTTCGAATAATTTATGTATTTGGGATCTTTGCTCCATAAGTTGGGCTCTTCCGAATTGGAAATAAGACGGGGGATGCTGCTAGTTGTCCTGGACGACTAGACTGTCTTCGTTTTAAATGACTGTCTCCGTTTTAACAAAGATTGTCATCAATGATATATGGATGAATTTTCAATTTTTTGGACACAATTTCCGACATGACAGCATGGAAAAAAATTTTGTTCGGAGAGGAATGGAAGGAAAAAAGTCACGGGGTTGATCCCCAACTCGCTGGATCGATTATACTTTGAAATTAACCGAAACAAGTTTTACTAAAACAGCGCGAATGGTCAAGCGAATGATCAACAGATCTGGAAATCAGCGGTTAAATATAGATTAGAAGATTGCCTTATTCAACGTCAACATCTACCGTAGCCACCATACGTCGGTCACGACTTTGGACTATATCTGTAAATGTTGAAAATAAAATTCCCGTGATTTAGCCCTTCTCAATCATTTATCACTACTAACATAGTGATAAATAATTAAGAATTGTCTAATCAATGTGAGAGTACGGGAGAAATGAATGATGAAATAAATGAAAATGAATGAAATGAATGTGTGAGGCTATTTATGAATGTTTTGACTGGAGAAAGAGAGCAAAAAAGATATCAACCGGAGATGCGAAAAGTAGCATTTGAGAAGTATAAAAAGCAAAGCAAATCTCATGAGATCTGCAACATAAACATAATGTGAGATCTTTGTCTACTCATGATTCATCAAATCTATCAATTTGAAGGATAACATCCATGAGATGTAAAAGTAATATTTCAATCTCCAAATTTATTTATTTCCTCAATAAGGATGTTATTGTTGAAAGTACCCTACTATTCAGATTTCGTACATACATGGAGTAAGTACGAGGATATCATTTTAATTATGCATCTAGCAAAAATTTGCACATAGAGGGCGCAAGTAACAAAACACATGGTTCCGAAATTAACCTCAATATTATATTGATATGTGTTGAAAATTTCGTCAAAATACAACATGTGGTTTAGTCAGAGTGAATTTTTAAAGTACGAGCGATAATTTTTTACAACTTTCAAAGAAGTTTGTCGCATCAACAATGTCTTGCCGACTTGGCTGCTGTTTTTGGTAATGAAACACCATATCAATGGACAATTTCCCGCTGGAACTCTGAATTCAAACGTGGACGCACAAATCTCAGCGATGATCTTAGACCAGGTCCATTAATATCAGCGGTCCACCAGCAAAACGTTAATGTTGTGCGCAAGATGATTAATGAAGATCATCATGTATCTTACCGGGAGATCGAGAGTTCATTGGACATTTTTAAGCCCTTAAGCCAAAAGATTTGACATGATTGGGGTGTGAAAAAATTAGTTTCACGTTGGATCCTGCATCTGGTGACCATGGAACAAATGTCGGCTCGTGTCAGTTGAACTCTGATGAACGCCGATGAACTCAGTTGAACGCCGATGAACTCTGAATCGTTTCAATAGAGGCTGCTCCAAAAATGTGTACAGTATCGTCAGTGGTGACGAGTTTTGGATTTATTCTTATGAACCCGAGAATATACGTCAGTCTACTGTTTGGGTGTTTCAAGATAAGGAGAACCCAACTAAAGTTATCCGTTCCCACAGTGTGTCGAAAAGATGGTTGCAACTTTTGTATCAAAATCCGGATATGTGGCTACAATTTCTTTACAAAATTGAAGGACGGTAACTGCTAATTGATACACAACGGTTTGTTTGCCAGAAATTATTTCTGCGTTGCGAAAAACAACCTACAGCGTCGGATTTTCCTTCACCATCACAATGAGAGTGCTCACACTGCTCGATAAACATTTAAGTTTTTGGTACAACAAAACATCGAATTGCCCGATCATCTTTCATGCAACCCTGACTTAAGTCCCAACGATTTTTTTATATTGTGCTGTCCGGACTTTTTCATGTTCTGTCCTTTTTGTACTCTGTTTTTGACGATCTGTAGAATATCTTTGTATTTTAAATATTCAGTGGATCCTATTTAAGTCCACATAGAAAGAATATTATATTAAATATTTTTAAAGAAGCTACGTGTGTATTTAGTCGCATATGGCTGTGAAGCAAAGGAAGCAGCAGAAGTAGTAAAGACGAGAATGGAGAAGAACAGAAAAAAAAACTAGCTGGCCTACACCTGAACTGAACTGATTCAGGGTCCTGAATCGAGAAGGAACCGCGATTTTACAATAATAGCTCTACAATTATAAGTAATCAATTGTATTTATAGCAGTAACTTGCCCTCGGGGCGCACATAAATATTTCATTTCAAAGTTCATCATTTTTATCTCATATATAATATGATGCCGCATACATACATGTATAGATATATTTATTTATAATACGTTATATCAAAGGATTTATTTATTATTTTAATATGTCAAATTTAAACACGTTTAATTATGTTCGCTGAATTATAAAACGATGATGAAAATAACGAAATTTATTTCATCAAATTCTTTAATAATTAATTCACTGACGTTTAACTAAGAAGAGAAATATTTTTTCTTGTGGCAATATAGAATACTACAAAAGATTATTTATATCAAACAGAGGCGAATTTACAAATGTGCCGCCTATAGGCTGAACCAAATTACCGCTTATGCTATCGCGAAATTTAAAGGCAACGTAGAAAATTTCTCACATTCTGTAGTACGCACATTTTTGACAGTTCAATTCCAAGATAAATCGATCCAGAATTGTAAGGAGTAGATTGTGAACTTCTCAATGAAGATGAAATAAATGAAAGTGTTTTGATGGGAATTCCACCGGGTGATGGCTCTGGTTCCTTAGGATTGGGATTTTTCCACATGTGAGAAGTTTGGTGTACCAGTTAGTCTGATAATTTTGTTCGGGATTATCATTGGCAAAACTTTTTCCATTTGCAAAGCATAGCAAAACTTTTTCCACTTAATTTTTGCTCATGAGCATTTGATGGGTGTTTTTTGATTTTTAAAGTATTTTAGATGGTTTGTATTTTAGGTTTTGGGACGCATGTTAGTATATGCCGTCAACGTGTTTGAATGGAATGTTGAATGGCAGTATGGTGGGAATTATGAGAAATATGTGGTGTATAACTATGTTATATAATGTATCAAAGGTTGGTAGGCCATATGTGTCCCTATAATCTGTTGATGATGTTATTTGCTCATCTCTGTCTTGATGTAGCTTTCCTTTGCTTTTCCGATTTTTATGTCCGCTACACCTGGCATGGAAAACAGTCACTGTTTGCATCTGCCCGCTCTCAGTCAGCCTCTGCATGGTATGGACTTTTTTGACGTTACTTTTATTACGTCCAGGATTATATGAGTACGCACAGTTCTATCATTAGCTACCCAACCGGGGGCATTCCTCTCTGGAGGTTATTGCGTTCTCTTGCTAGTATCAAAGAGTGAAATATTCTATGAAAATAACTAAAAGACTTGGTTAATTTTTAACGAGATAAAAATATTGTATTTCAGTCATAACCTCTTCCTCAATCGTCTATAGCTTTGATGAAGGCTTATATTTGAAAATGGAATTACTTCCTTTTTGTTTAGATCAACTTGCCGCAGCAGGTCGTAGTTCCTATAAAACATTTCGATAGCTTCTTGTAATTCGATTTGGGCGCCACTCCAATACACGCTACTAATCTAGCAACTCATATAGTAGAAGGGTATAAGAGAAGAGTAAATGGTGAAGGAAGATTCAAATTAAACAAACATTTTAACAAACCCAATTTATTAATAATAGTAATATGAAGTTGAATATGATATATGAAAGTTTTATTAAACTGGTTATACTTATAATTATTTTATTTATTTTTTTGAAATCCCATTCTAGAAAAATGGCTTTTAAAATGTTTTCTGCACTTTTTAATTGTTGTTTTGTATGCTATTTTAGCTAACAATTACCCCTTTTAAACTAACTGCTGTATGAAGATTCTTTCTGAGTGATTGCACCCTTATTTATTGTAGTTGTCGTATTGTGGTTATAAAGTATCCTGTAATAATCTTTTAATTAGATATTTCATTTTAGAATTACTGATAAATATCAAGAAATCAAAATTCATATAGATATTTATCAATACATTGGTACTAGTGATGGGTACCTCATTTGAGGCCTCATTTGAGGATAGGATTCATGTTTTGACAATTTTTTGTATTTGACGTTTGTACTCTTGCATTAAAATTACTGCAATTCGTTAATACGCAATTCAGGGGGATGTCATAAGGAACAATTTTTCATATAAAAAGTTTTTTCTAAAAAAAATTTTACTTGCTCAAAAAAAATAAAAGAAAACTTGATTTTTCGGTGTCTGTTTATACGTATATACGTACGTCTGCATGTTCAAGAATTTCTCCTTCCCTAGGGAACCGATCTGGATGAAATTTGGTAGACAGGTGTAGATAATGAGCTCACAGAACGGTTTTTTCATTTTTTTTATAAACCCAATATGACGGACAGGAGCCATTTTTTTTGTTCAGTAATTTCGTATTCAAACTAGGAGATTGAAATTTTGCACACTTATAGTACCTTGTATTATACATCGAATAAAAAGTCCTATGTTGCCAACTTGTATAGGAACCGGTGTTGCCACGTTTGAAGCTTACAAACTTTTCGAAATATCTCAGGAACCATAAAAGATAGGACATTCTAATAAACTTTTTTGTATAGACTACATAGAGGCCCTTCGATTTTGTTTGACACATTTTTTCCAAAATCACAATTTAACATATATACAGGGTGTTTTTTGGTTTGCTAATTTTGGGGTCCAATTTCCCGAAAAGTTTTACAAGAATTGTTTTTAAATTTCTTGTGTTGAAAGCTCCTTTACTACTTGAGCAATTGAGTGAGTTTAAAAATATCGTATGTCATAGCGCCGGAGTAATTTGACCTTGAACAAAAGTGTACTGCTCTAAATATCTCGGTTCCTACGAAAGCTGGAAAAATGAAACTTGGGGAACTTATGTAAGACCAGGCATCCTCAATTTTGCCAGTGCGATTGACTGAATACGCTTGAACAATTTTGAGTAAAAAATTTTTTTTCAAAAACTTTTTAGTAATGCCCTGTATATTTTTTATATTTTGGTAGCCTTTGTGATTTTCTTTACAATCATATGGCATATGATGGATATGACAATTGAATAAATGTTGTTATCAGTGGCGGGTACACATTATACTTTTTGGAGGGGCTCGAAATTATTTTATTGAGAAATTCAGTTTTAAAATTAGAAGACTGAAATTTCGTTCCCATATAGTACATTGTATTATGCGTCGAATGAAAGTAATGCCATCCAATTTAAATTTTATGTGTTGTAATGTAAACTTTTTGTTATATTTTAGGAACTATAAAAGATAGGACACTTGAATAAACTTTATTCTATAGGCCACCAAAAGCTCGTTCAATTTTATGTGGCGATCACGTCCACGAATTTTTTTCAAATATGAAGCAAATCATTATGTATAAGGAGTTCCTCTTTTTTCGCACGAGGGTTTCTCTTCTTTTTCAAAAGAGAAGTCTTCTTAGTTTTTTTCAAAAAAGGAATCCTCTTAATTTGTTTTTCAAAAGAGGAGTTCTTTTTTTTTTTTCAAAAGATGACTTGCTCGTTTTTACTAAAGAGGAACTCAGGAATTTATTATATGTACTGGTTGTCGTGTGGTGTATAAAATATTTCATTTTAGACATCATCATGATGAAATAAAGGAGTTACTCTTTTTTCAAATATGAGAAGATTCATTGTGCGGAGTTATTCTTTCTTTAAATATGAAGACTTTCATTATATGTGAAATATCTTACAGAAATCTTTATCTTTTTTTCATCTTTCTCGATTCATTATTTGTACCCATTTATAATAAAAGAATAGTTAAAAGCATTACGAAAATGCGTAAGTTAATATTGCAAACATTCAGTAAAGCGCTTTCCTTCATGGGCAGTATATCCAACCAGCAAACAAATGAATGAGGAATAGATATCACATCACATTGTTCTAAATACTCAATGAGTCGGTTCTCTTTCTCCTCACCTCAAATGAGTTACATCATTTGAGATCTCACAACTAAAAAGGAGTTATTCCCTCATTTTCATTTTATAACGAGTTCACTAATTGGTATCAATACACTGATGGAATGGATTTTCCAAATGTGATGACAATATTAGAAAGAGCATTCCCAATATAGACTTATTCTTTATTTCGGTTGCAAAGTTTTCGTCAGAAAACAATGGTATGTTTTATATGATTTGAAGTAGCATACCTCAACTGATAAGCTATCTCTTAATTATAAAATTCTCTAAGATCTTATTGTGAAAATCAACCGTTATACAATTTTGTTATTATGAGAAAGCGACATTCCTAGTTGGCGATAAAAATTCTCATTTTATTTCATTAAATTTCTTATTCAACAATCTATATTCCAAGAAACAAAATTATTATTGCGTGTGATAGTTTCCTCATATTGACTCATAATTATGATATATTTATAAAGAATTCGTTCCAATATATTTTTTTATAAAAAATATTTGAAAATAAAGACATTAACCTATTTTAAATAAATTGTTATGTGTAATCTATGCGATCTTAACCAATACATTATGTACAAGAAAGTCAAGAAAGAACAAATGTAACCGAATTAGTCCCGTTAGTTAAATCATGACAAAAATATTTTAGCTAAAAACTGTTAAAACTAAGACGGATTTAAAACAAACATTTATTTGGCATGTTCATGCATTATTTTTTTTAAATTTATAAATATGAAATAATGTATAAGCATATTTGTGTAAGAAATTGGTCTCAAAGTCGGTCAGAATATATGTACACTTATATTATTTACATGCCTAGTTACTTACTTTCTTAAATCTTGCGTGCCGCAAATAATGAAATCATATTTAATAGAGTTTAAATTAATTCATAACAACGTTATTCTACGAAGAGATAATGGCAATTTTTTAAATAAAAATAAAAATTCATCGGCAATCGACAGTTAATTATAGGAGAAAGGACATTGTAACTCTTATTCCTTTTAAATTTAATATACAGGATAATGATATTTGATCCAAACTATATGAGTGAAAAATTGCGCAAATTCGTCATTTTGAATTTTCACAAAAATTCAAAACTCAAGATCTCTCTCTCTCTCTTCAGTCCATTACCCTTCTGCAGGGTGTGGTGACATCAATTTGTTACGCTCGCAATGACTTAGCGCCATCGCTCTCTATCTTGGGCAGATCTCATTGCTTCATGCATTCCTTGTCCCGTCAAGGTTTTTGTCCGGTCTATCCATCGTGTCGGCGATCTTCCTCTTGAGCGGCGGCCTTGGACTTTGCCTTCTACTATGAGTCGTTCTATATTGTCGTATCTCCTTGCCACATGACCTAGGTACCCCAGATAGCGCTGGTTTATTGTTTGGTATAG
>WYDF02072995.1:0-11388 GCA_009867245.2 Adranes taylori
CAGGTGACAGGCAAAACGTCGAAAATTACAGAGGGGTTTCGATAGGCTCGCAGATACCCAGGATAATGGATGCAATACTCACTAAACATTTAATTTGGCTAACTAAACACATAAACATAGAGAGCCAATACGGCTTTACTTCCAGGACCCGTAGAAACTAATTTGCTTATATATCAAAAAATAAAAACATTTTAGGCGCATTCAATCAGAAAAAAAGTAGTTCATTCAGTATATACAGATTTTAGAAAGGCATTTGACTAAGTAAACCATGTTATTTTAATAAATAAGTTAAATAAGTTAGGTATAGAAGGCAATATGCTAGCCTGGTTCAAGAGCTTTTTAACGGAACCTAAACAATTTGTACAAACAGGCAATTCCATGTCCACAGCAGTACACGTAACTTCCGGGGTAGGTCAAAGATCCCATAGTGGTTCCATATAATTTAAGATTTTTTATCAACGATATAACCAGAGCTATTAAAACTTCACCATTTCTGTTTTTGCAGACGATGTGAAAATTTTAGAACAGTATAGTCTAAATGACAGGAACGGACTGCAAGCAGACATTAACACATTTAATGTCTGGTGAAAAGAAAACTTTCTAATTATAAATATTGACAAATGTTGCGTCATGGAATTTTGGAGTAGTAAAGCAGTTATAAATCCTAAATACGCCTTAAATAATGTTAAACTTAAAAATGTAACGGACATTCGTGACCTCGGTGTTATTCTACATCCTAAAATAACGTTTCATTTACATGCCGAAAACATTAAAAACAAAAGTTTGCGTAGTTTGGGTTTTGTAACCAGATTTAGTAAACACTAACTCGTCGAATTATTTTCACCTCTAGAACTCGTTAGTAAGACCTATCTTGGAATTTTCAAACTGCATTTGGAATCCACATTAAAAAACATATTAATTCATTAGAAAAGTACAAAACAAGTTCCTAAAAAGGTTGAGATTCAAACTGGGTAAAACGAGTGATACACCTATAGAAACAATAAGAACACTAAATAACATAAGTTAATTAGAAGTAAGAAGAAATACTGGTGACATTTGCATGTAGCATAAAATCTTAAACAATAAAATTTTATGCCCAGCATTACTAAAAAATATCAATTTTAAAATCGCAAATCGGATGTTACGAAACATGCCGATATTTGCGAAACAAAATTGTAAGTCGAATTACCTGTACTATAGTCCACTAAACAGATTTATGCGCTTAGCTAACTCTATCCCTAACATTGACTTGTTTAACATATCAATAGGATGCCTTAAAATGAAAATCAGACACCTGTTTGACATTATGTCTAGGTAGAATGTTATTGCTGTGTTTGGCTATCTGGTAATGGTTTATATTATATTAATTTAGTCTAGTCTGCAGTATTTCTCTATATTAATTACACAGGGATTCACTATAAGTATTCACTATCACATTACATTACAAAAATGATTTATATCACTATATATTCTAACTATATATACATGCTGTAATAACTGATATCACACTCTGTACAACTAAACTTCAATAGTATAATGTAATATATTTAATATATTATATGTATCATATATTGTAAATCATTAAAGGGGGAAAGCCGTTAATACATTATTTGTATCAGTTCTGCCACCCCAACAACTACAGCTCCACACTGACACGAATGAATTTCTTGCAAATATACATGATTTTTAAGGACCAACTAACGTGTCCACATGAGTACGCGTCAGTTATCAGAAAATCGCTCTTATCTAATTTCAAAAAGTACATACTGCAATTTTTTGAGCTGATTGATTTATTACTTTCCAATTATAAACATTGTGTCTTATTCACATGAGTTAAAGAAACTCCTTTCAAAGGATATCTTCATGCAAGACTATTTTCCTATTAATGATTGAAACTGAAACTGTCCGCTGACACCCAAAGGATCACTTTTCATGATTTAACATATGTTTATGAGTGTTCTTCCTTCCCGCAAAATCGATGGAAATCTACAGCCAGGATTTGCTCTCGTGGGCAATCTGACCTGCATCTTACATCCTCACTTCCACTCTCAGCTTACCATATCTGAAGCCTCAAAATGAAATAAAGTTTTCCGCCACTGGAAGTTGAATATGGTTTCCCATCAAGAGACTAATTTTTGCTGATACATTTAAAAAGGGTGTTACTCCGAGCGTTGACGTTGAAAAGAGCATGCACCAATTTATTTACATATAACACATAATTTATAGGAGTAGTTTACATTTGCACCTGTGTTATTGTAACATTATCAAATTCAATAAAAGGCTTATTATTATTATTAAAGTAACGCAGCGGTCGTTTCAAACTATCGAATAAGTGGGAAAACAGTTTACTGAATTATAAAATCGCAACCCCTACATGAAAGACGAAATAAATACCAATGCCCTAACCTTTAAACACAGAATATATAGGTACTGGGTCTAAAATTAAACGATATTGTGTCGAAGATTTAAAAAAGTAATTCTAGAAAACAAAAAATTGCAAAACAATAAAAAATTACTTTCGAGAATTCTTAAAATGAAAAATGAAAATTTTTATATTTTTTTTTGGAAAAAATCTCATTTCAATTCCAGCATATTAATTGAAATACACTCACCTATTGCTACAACTCCAGGCTGTGCTAGACTCGTTGCAATACAAGACGCTGGATGTGGAACTGGATAATCGACGTATTCGCGTCCTGGACGAGCCGTCGAGAAAATTTTCACATTCTTCTTGTAACCGGCAAAAATATTCTGACCATCAGCGGAAAATGCCACACTGATCGCAGCGTCAAGTTCATCGGCTGCATTGTAACCACGATAAGAACACCGCAGCTCCCCGCTAAAAGCGTCCCATAAGTGGACAGGGCCTTCATGGCCTGATGTTAGCCAACTGTGTTTTGCAAATATTTGTAAAATTATACACCTTGTTAAAATTATAAAAATAATTCTGTGGCTTGGTTCTAAAAGGGGTGGTTATAAAAACCTTTTTCTGTAAACAGCTTTCAAAGTTTTCCTTAACATTGTAACGCACTACATCGCGTAAAAGCTCTAGTATTTTTTGTGATTGGCATTGTATACAGCAGTTACTTTACATTGTAAACAGCAGCATTGTAAAAAGCATTATACTAAGGAAGATAATCTTGAGATAAATTAAGATAAGTTAGAAAAAGATACTGATCCGACTGAAAGATATTGATCATGTATCATGTAAGCTATTTTACATTCCACAAACACATACTTACCAACATGTAGCTGGCGTTGCACTATTCATACCCGGATACCAACAATAATCATATATTAATCCATGTTCAGAAACACTCACGGCAGGGATTAAAGGTTGTATTTGCCTGCTTGTGAGCACTGATTCACAATTGTAAATATCTCCTGGAAGCTCCATAACATGCATTCCTGCACCTCTCACAACTGTTAATAGACAAGTCCCGTCTGGTGACCATTTACAGCCTTTCAAATAGTGCTGATCATCATAATTTGGCCATTGTGCTCTGGCGAGTTCGAGAGTTGTATGTGCGAATTCGTAATTAGCATACTGCATGTATGAACTTTGCAGATCGGCTTCAGACATTGCATATAACCTAAAATATATATAACGTTATTAGTATGACACACAGAAATGATTAAATGTTACTCAAGTTTCTGAGACTAAAAAGAATTATGAAAAATTATTTATATAAAAATGATCACATACAAATTTATAAAATTTCATTAGCATGAAAACCAATCAATCAATATACAAAACTTTACTTCTTCTTCTTCTAGTTAAATGAATTTTATTCAGTCGTTGAATGCATATCGATTTGTAACGAGTGTAGCATGAATAGTTGTTGTAATATACTTAGTTATAGTCGGCCTATTTCTGCCGTGTAGTTTACTCACCGACTATTTGTTTTAACGTCGACCCTCTGTCATCGACGCTGATAGGTAGGGTATCAGATAATTACGTCTTTACCAACCTTTATTGATTAACTCGTAAAGAGATCTTTATAGTGCGTGCCAACCCGCACACACTGGACCGAAGTTTCTCTATAGATGTGCATGATAAATTATAGTTACCTTCCTCCTATAATTACCGACCTCGTTTCGTGTGTTACCTAGATTCGATCAACAACGCAAACCATTGTTTACGCTGGGGATCGAACCCGGTACTCTGTGGTGGAAGTCATGCATCTTATCCACATTGCTACGGCGTTGGCAGCATAAATAGTAATATTAATGAAAATATGTTTAAGGCATTATTTTCTTGAGGGAACATGCTTATGCTAAAGTTCTATAAGCAGTGAAAGTACTGATAACCGTAACAACAAATATTTAATCCAAGGTTATGATCAACATTTTACCGCACTTTGATACGAATTTGTATGGTTATTTAAAGTCGGTATATTTTTGTCGATATGGCCTATCACCGAAAAGAATTAGTTCTCAATTCATAAACTATTATACTAATAAACTCTGTGTACACTACTTTTCTTGAATGGAAAACGGTATTATATACCAAATTTGACATTTATCACTTAGCCTAATATCAAACTCACTGTAGTTAAACAAATTGATTTGTTGCGAATTTTAAAAGGTTAAGAATTTTAAAAACTTTTATATTATAATAATAGTGAACAATGTCTGAACGAAAAGTTTTAAATAAATATTATCCTCCGGATTTTGATCCGTCGAAAATTCCGCGCATGAAACTACCGAAAAATCGCCAATATACCGTCAGGCTGATGGCTCCTTTCAATATGCGTTGTGCCACTTGTGGAGAATACATCTACAAGGGTAAAAAGTTTAATGCACGTAAGGAAGACGTTGAAAATGAGGATTATTTGGGTATACGTATCTATAGGTACATAATTTTGAACCCTATAGATCCCAAAGCAAGTTACTATAATTTTTTTAGGTTTTACATAAAATGTACGCGGTGTTTACAAGAGATTTCGTTTAAAACTGACCCGAAAAATACAGACTACGAAATCGAAGCGGGCGCAACACGCAATTTCATGGCACTTAAATTGGCTGAGGAGCAGGCGCAGCGCGAGGAACAAGAAGCGAAAGAGGAGGAAGCCAATAATCCGATGAAGTTGCTGGAAAATCGTACTAAGCAATCGAAAAACGAAATTGAACTATTAGAATCGTTAGAAGAATTGAAAGATTTGAATAAAAGGCAGCAAACGATTGACTATGATAGTATGCTATCGATTTATGATACGAAAATGAGTGCTAGAGAAAGAGTAAGCATTTGTATTTTATTTCTTGGTGGTAACTTGGTCAGCGTAACTTGTTTTGTTCTTATAAAGGACAAGCATAACTGTGACTAACAAATGAACTTTGAAAACAATTTGATACGGAAAATTATTATTTCATTTATTTAGATAACCATAAGAACCCTATCGGGTTACATAGTGCAAAAGTAATGTCCGTAATGCATATTGTCGTGGTTAATTTTGTGCACGGCATGGGATTTGGTTAATTTTCCCAAACTCCTGTTTTTTTTTATAGTGAAGTTTTGTTATAATACTTATTTTATGAACCCAAGACATCTGACTCGCTCATATAAAGATTTTAATTTTCTAAATAATGTACAAAACAGAAAAAAATTTAGACGATTTTTGTATTAAGTATTTAATGTAAGAACAAGTTCTTCTATAGTAAATAATTTAGTCACTTTCTACGTCGCTGACTCCGTGATGCCAACGGTTTAATCTACGCCGCTGGCCCTCCTTTGTACTCAGCTATAACAAGCCGCGACCCGGCGTCAATGGAAGGGGCATGCCGGTTGGATTATCTGGGATTTCGCTATCCCAAATCGGTGGATCACGGTGAGGGTAATATCTTAAATTGCCCCTTTTTTGGGCAACTTCTAGTTCCCTCAGAGCTTTAAATAACGCATTAATTTCGGTTGGAATCCCTGCGCTTGATGTAGGGTTTCTTGCATCAAGCGCAGGGATTCCAACCGGTTGGTAAAGTCTGTGGTTCGTTTACCGTTTGAGCTAGAACGAAAGTACCTGAGTTTCCTTCAGACTTTGAGGGTGTTTGGTTATTTGCCGATTTTCATTTAGTACGGCGACCCGCTCTGAGTTTTTTTCTTCGCCTTTTTCCTGTAAAGAGGAAATGAATGGAATTATCGCCACAGTAGTCACAGAAAAATCGTTTCGATACAAAAAAATTATTATTTCAGTGTTTCCTTGTGGAATCAGTAGTTCAGATTCAACTTCAGCGGAGAAGTTTGTACACCTGAGGTGGGAGTTTCACACTGAAGATGAACCCGTTCGTTTATTTCAAATATAAATTGAGACGAAGTTCCCTGGTTTATGTCTACTGTTGTTGGGTTTTGGTTGTCTATGTCTTCTGAGTTTCAGGTTGTTTGTTTATTTACTGATCTTTGTTCTTTTACGATGATCTACCCTACGGTGGTTTTTCTTCTTCCTGGAAGAAGAAGCGAATCGAATTATTCCCACGACGACTTAAAAATTTGTTTTGATTAAACTAATTTAAATAAAATTTTACTTAGAAGCAATTCTTTATTATTTAATTATACATTTGAGGTATTTCAATTTGTACCTCATTTAATTGTCACTTTCTGAACTGCTTATGTCAATCCCCTATGGGTAGTGCACAGTTCACTATCGCTATACTTCTTTGAGGAAGATTTAGTTCGCATTGTTTCAACTTCTGGATATTCTTTGACTAATTCACACACTAAAACGAGAGTTAGAAGGTGAACTCGTTTGTTTGATTGTTAATTTATTTTGGACGAAGTTCCCTGGGTTACTTCTTCTGTTGTTGGGTTTTGGTTATCTTCATTCTGTTAGAAATTCGTGGTCGTTTGTATATTTGCTAATCTTTGTCTATTACGGTGACGTGCTTTACGGTTATTTTCCTTCTTCCCGTAAAGAAGAAGCGAATAGAAGTATCCCGTGTCTATTTGGAATCTAATTTACTGATAATAAGATTTGAAACTGGGTAATTATCCTAATTCCTTTCTAGTGAGTTATTGAATTACATATTTCTTAATTCACAGGATATTGGTTTGAAGTAGGATTAATTTGTTAATTGCTTAGCTATTGTGATTGTCTATAATTTAGAGGTATGCACGGTTTATCTGGATGTTAAGCCACTTATTACGTTTCTTCCATTTCGCAAATTGACAAAATCTTGAATTTAACTTTCCAACTAATATGTATTTGTATTGTTCATGGAATAAAGTAATACGCCTTTTGGAGTTACATCTATTTGTACTTCTTTGAGTACAATTATTGGGTTGGACTGAGATTATGCCTCATAAAGTTTTTTTATTTATATATAAATAAGGTCCAATTGCCATCTGTTAACTTTTCAGTCAACACTTTGTACTCCTACAAGTAGTTTAGAAACTTCATAGTAGGCTAACAGTCTATTGCAAACCGCAAGTTGAGAGTTCATGCACTGACATCTAGCAAATGCTGAGGGTCGTTTCACGGAATCAACGAGTGCAGTTCTCCGAGTTACCTTGACAGCACTCCACAGTACCCTTTACCCTTTTATCATGAACTTCACTTTCCAACAAAATTTTGCACCGGTTGGTTTATGGGGTTATCATAAACCTGACTTTCCACTTGTGTACCGGTTGGTTTATGCATTCTGGTAATAGCATGAACGTGTGATAGTATTTTGGGTCAAAAATGTTTCAACTTCCATCCCTGAATATACCTCAAGAAATAAGAGTTAAAAATAGATACAGTATAGGTTTAATTATTTGTAGTGACTTAGTTGTTACAAGTAGAAGTAGGTCAATAATTATTGATAAGATTGATTTTGAATAAATTTGTGAATTATTTTTGTTGAAAATTATAGCCATACCATTTTTTTGTCTCGTAGTTATAAGGTTTTAAACTTAGATTTGGGACATTTTAAAAAGACTGTGTAACACCATTTAATAAAGACTCCTGTTCTTAACCCTTTATTAGTATGGCATACTAAGATTTGACCCTCTACAGGATTTAATCCTGGATATGCATGAATTTAATGACATTATAATCTAATCTAAGTAAACAGTGAGTAAAGTTCTACATTTTACTCTATAAGACTTCACGCTGGCATACTTTTAATTGACATTGGAGTTTTACTGTCATATGAAATTAAACTTATTTTGTAAAAAAGTTTTGGTTAGTTTCAATTTATTATTAGTAATTTCATTTTCTAATTATATAACAGGAAGAAAAATTGAAACAATTAGATGAAGAGTACATTAAAACAATAAAGTTTGGCAGTGCACAGAAGCATAAAATAATCGTCGAAGAAGAAATAATGGAAGTACCGACAACAAAACAACTAAAACTTGAGAACTCATCAGATGTTGGTAATATAGAAGAGATGACTGGTACAAAATCATCTACATCAACTGATAAAACCACATTTACGTCAAGTTGGAAGAATAAAAGTATTGGTGTTCTTTCTAAAAGTAAAAATTCTCTATCCGGTTTAGTTAAAATCAATACTAAATCTGATACAATAAATCAGACAGATGGTAAAGATGAAACTGCATCTGGAAGTGCTATTAAAGTTAATGGTCTATCTATGCTTGGACAATATTCTGATAGTGATAGTTCCGACAGTGTTAAGGAGACGTAGTTTTGTTGGAATAGACCAAGTCAATTGGAAAATAAGTCAGACTTTCTAATTATACAAAATAGTCTAAGCAGTTCTTATATTGATGTAAGAATCGCTTATACTAATGTAATTCGTAACCAACAGTGCGTGATATTATTGCTATCATCCTTTTTTCATTAAAGTAGACTCTCAGACCAGAGTAATTAGATATCGCTTGTAAGGAATTGACTTCCAACTGATATCAACACACGAGGGTGACTCAAGTTTTCCAATCGGATATATGCTTTATTAAATTATATTTTAAAACAGCAATAATTTAGTGTAGGACAGAATACACTCAACCAGGCCAAGCAAATCATTTTTCCAGGAGGAGGAACATTTCTTCCTCTTTTATTTAACGTCTTTGTATTACAAAATTACAACGTCAGAAGATGACATTTTGTTACAAACTCAAGACTTAAAAGCCGGAATTATTAGAAAATAGAGCTGCAAGCACATAGTAGCTATAACGCTTGCTTCTTGGGGATTTCGTATCTAGCATTGATAAGCCATTATAAACATTTGCATAGTTAGTCGAACTAGTTAGTGTCTTAGCGAGCATTATTGGAGCCCGGGTCTCGATACCTTTTTGTCCGCCGGCCCGCCCCCCCCCCCCAAAGGTAAAAAATGACTTATTTGTCTTAAGGACGGTTTGGCACCCCCTCTTCGAGTGACGTCTGGGGGTAAGCCGCCCCCTTCCTCCTTCCTACGCTTCTGAGTAGTAATAAAAAAGTTTTACGATATTACAGGCTATATCTAGGAAATTGTTAAGTTGGATCCAATATTGGAATTGTAGAAAATCAAAACGCACCTTTGGAAAACATAGCGCTGTATCAGGAGACCATTGTATAATTTTTAATATATCACATATATTTAAACTACTTTTATTATAACCGGGCCATTTTAAGAATACATCTATGGGATTAAAATATAGTTGACAATTGGTACGTTAAATTGCCTTTAGCAGAAAAAATGCTGAATACACGCATTTAGTTTAGTAGAAACTATTAAAAAGAAAACGAACAGGGTTATCTAAAGAAATAGTAGATGCGAATAAATAAAAGGAAAAATTATTTGCATGGAGCTGTTAAACTCTTGTAATCGGTCAAATAAACTTAAAGCCAAGATTATAATAGATTACAATAAACGAGCAGTCAACTTATCCGATCAACAAGAACAATACACTTTTCCTTTCAAGTAAGTGGTTTAGGAAGAAGGCTTTCGAACACGAATACGCAATTACTCTTTAAGAAGATTAATATCGAACACGTTGCACAGCAATTCTGACAAAACTCTAAATGTACTTCTACCTGATGTTTTTGTTTTGTTTCCTTTCTAATTAAGACGCAATATTCCATGTATTATGTAATACATCTTTTGTTCTGCAGAATTGGTTCGTTAAGGTTTGATTCGGTTACGTTTACTTATTTTTATTCGCCTCAAAAATTACGCCTGAAATATGATATTTTAGACATGAATAAACAGCATTGTATTTAAATCCAAACCATAACGCTTTATGCAACCAATTACACACGCTCTGTTATGGTCCAACACATAACTTGGTTGCAAATAGAAAACACACGTAGATGAGGAGTTGTCATTAGAACTACTACACTATAGACTCATTTTGATCGCACGAAAATTATAATAGTGATATATTCTTATGAAACTTTTATAACGTTAAATCTCATTTGAAAATCCATTCTTCGGTATATTAAAATAGGTAACTTATGAAATAGAAAGTGATGTTACCAAGAATTTCCTCAATTCAAAATGGCCCATCAAAATTAATAGCCCTAAGATCCAGTTCCAAATTTTTAGACTGAGTTCCAATCAATACACACCCTAAAGAAAAGATGATTTAAAGACCCAACCTGACCACAATCACATAAATCATTATTCCTTGTATACAGTCTAAAAAGATGAACTGGGCTTTAATAAACAGCACCTTAAACTATAAATTACTCTTCGATTTAACAAGGTTAGTCAAACAGCAAAGTACTTCTCTATTTATATTGGAAACTAAATTATTGATATAAAACGGAGAAGGTACCTCCAAACAATGAAGACTAGCCAGGAGGGAGATAATATTTTGTTGGATCAAGGAACATTAAAAGAATATGGTTCGAATCCCTAGAGCTGCCACATGTACATTAAGGGTTATCCTTCAGATCAATTCTGAACTTGTGAACGGGATACAAAGCCATGTCCGAATCTTATCCTAATCCTACAAATAGAAGATACAATTCATCTCGTATTTATTTCGCAAAAGTTAAACCTTGGACGTATCATTATTTTTGAATGAATCCTACAAAACTGTTTTCCGAAACCAATTGATCCACAGTATAGTCGAAACCAATATAATCAGTAGTTCAAAGTGCTGCTACCTATTGGCACTATTCGGTTATTTATCTAAATAATATTATGATTAATTCAGATTAGGTTACCAAAGCTAACCGTTTTGATAAAAATGAATGGAATTTTAATTACTAAAAACGCGACAGACAGTAATTAGCATATTGTTATATTTCCAGTTATAAATTATGACAATGCTTAATTCTATTTTTATTAAAAAATGTAAACATTCTGCGTTACATTAATAAAAATGTAACGGTTTTTCTTCTTATTTTTAATAAATAAAGTTACAATTGTTATACAGTGTTTATATGACTGTTCAAAATTAAATAATATATAACACAAATACCTATGATTCTTTCTATAAAGTTTCGATCAAAGCTTTATATACAATAT
>WYDF02073006.1:0-16744 GCA_009867245.2 Adranes taylori
ATACAGAACGTGTGACTGTTTGGTGTGCAATATCCAGAATCGGCATTATTGGCCCATGGTTTTTTGAAGAGAACGAACGGGCAGTTACGGTCAACTCTGAACGTTATGTCAGCATGATTGAGGAGTTTTATCTACCCAAACTCGAAGAAATGGATGTAGGGGAAGGTGGTTTCAACAGGATGGCGTCACGGCTCACACGGCAAGAAGCTCAATGAATCTCTTGCGGAAACACTTCCCCAAACGCCTCATCTCTCTTAGAGGATGTGTGGCCGATCTTATGTGACCAGCGCGATCGCCAGATTTAGCCCCATGTGATTTTTTCCTGTGGGGCTACCTTAAATATTTGGTTTACACGGATCGTCCAAAGACCATTCGTCACCTGAAAAACAATATTCGTGCTGCTACTACCGACATAGGCACAGATATGCTGGAAAAAGTGGACAGAAATTTCAAATTCCGGCTATTTCAGTGCGTTGACGAGGAAGGTGGCTACCTTCGAGATGTCGTTTTTAAAACCCATTAAAGTAAAACTTTAAATGTACCCCTGTACAAAAAAAATAATAATTAAATCGATATTGCCAATACTTTCTGTGTTATGATTTTTTTAAATTAGGAAGTAACCACGCCCCACCCTGTACAATATTTTACGCAACAATTATACTTCTTTAGGTAGAACGTAGAAATTCCAACTTTTATTAATATACATGTACGTAAATTTCCTAACCATAATCCAATTCCAATGACTAATATTATTAATAAATCTTTTTTTCTGGAATCAATTAAATCCACAAGTAATAAGAGATGTGCAAGAAAATTGTAAATATGCCTTCCATATAGATAATCCGAACACCATACGACAAAAATCATCAACAAGACCAGCCTCAAAAGATAAAACTACCTTCTTTTCATTACACTAGCTACAAAAATATTTTCCTTTTTAAAATCGACGTCCCTTTTAGCTAAAAACTATAACAAACACAATTTTTAACTGATGAAAGTCTCATCCGAAACATTATAAAATCATTTTGTTTTTCTCTAGAATCAACTTAATTCCACAAGTTATACGAAAAATTCAAGAAAATTATAATTATGCTTTCCATATGGTAAATCGAAATCCGAACACAATACGACGAAAAACACAAGCAAGAGCAGTCTGAAAAAGTGGAAAAACCACTTTTTTTCCCATATTAGCTACTAAATAAAAAACGACATCCCTTTTAGCTCAAAACTGTAAGAATCACTTCACAATTTTCACAAAACTGTAAGAATCAATATTAACTAATGAATATCACATTCGGAGCATTATAAATGTTCCACGTGCATGTTCGTACATTTCCAAACAACAATCCAAATTCCAATAACCAATATTCCTAATAAATCATTTTTATTCCTGGGATCAACTCTAATTCACAACTAGCAAGAAAATTTCAAAAAAATTGTAATTATGCTTTCCATATGGAAAATCGCAATCCAAATAACATACGACAAAATCACCAACAAGACCAGTCACAAAGTAAAACCAAATTCTTTCCATAACACTAACTACTAAATCAAAATCGACACCCCTTTTAGGTGAAAACTATAAGAATAACTTCACAATTTTTAAACAATATCAATTGATGAAAGTCACATTCGGAGCATTATAACTGTTACACATACATGTACGTAAATTTTCAAACAACAATCTTAATTTCAATGACCAATATTACTAATAAATCATTTTTTATAGAATCAAGTTAAATCCACAATTATACTTGTACCTTCCATATGGCAAATTATAATTCAAACAGCTTACGACAAAAATCACCAACAAGACCAATCTCAAAAGGCGAAACCACATTCTTTCCATTACACTAGCCACTAAATCAAAATCGATACTCCTTTCAGTTCAAACCAAACTTTTGCAAATCACATTCGGAGCATGATAAATGTTTCACATGCATGTACGTAAATTTCCAAACAATAGGATTATTGTTATAAATGATGTAATTTTGATCACGTCCAATGTACTAGTAATAATAAATAAAATTATCCGATATTGGACTACTATGAATTTATTAACTTTTGATTACATCTGTCACTTGTAAACAACAGATTGAAATGTCAAACAAAATTTGTTACAAAAATATCACCGCCTACTAGCTAGGTTCATGGGAAAGAGAACAGCCCTCGTATTTCAATGTTTGTTTTCATCTTATGAGATTATGATGGTAAGTGTATTTTTAATAGCTAGAGATTGTCAATGGTTTTCACTTATTATTCATTTAAATTATCATTACATGGATATTACGAATATTATGGATATTATTAGTGATATATTCATAGTGATGATCTTTATAACATACATTAATATTAATTGAACCATATGCTGTACTTACTGACATAGCTGGTCTGAAAGGATTGATAAGCATTAATAATATTTGTTGATTTTAGTCCTGAGGATGACCGTCGACAGATGTAATCGAAACGTCAACAAATGTAATCAAAGTTAATAAATTCATAGTTGTCCAATATCCGATCATTTTATTTATCATTGTTATAAATGTTTCACGCACATGCATGTGAAACATTTATAATGCTCTGAATGTAATTTGCATCAGTTCATATCGTTTAAAATTGTGAAATGATTCTTTTAGGTTTGAGCTAAAAGGAGTATGGATTTTGATTTAGTAGCGAGTATAATGGAATGAACGTGGTGTTACTTTTTGAGATTGGTTTTATTGGTGATTTTAATCGCATGGTGTTCGGATTGCGATTTGCCATGTGGAAGGTTCCAACCCTAGTTCCAATGATCAATATTACTAATAAATATTTTTTCCTGGATTCAAATTTAAATCCACAATTGAAAAGAAAAATTCAAGAAAATTCTAATTATGCTTTCCATATGACAAATCGCATACCAAACACCACAGGACAAAAATCAGCAACAAAACCAGTCTCAAAAGGTAAAACCACATTCTTTCCATTACACTAACTACTAAATCAAAGTCGACCCTCCTTTTAGCTCAAAACAATAAGAATCTTTTCACCATTTTTAAACAATATCAACTGATAAAAGTCACACTTCGACCATTACAAATGTTTCACATACATGTACGTAAATTTCCTAGCAACAATCCCAATTCAAATGACCAATATTACTAATAAATCAATTTTTTTCTGGAATCAACTAACAAAACATTTTTATGACAATTGTAATTATGTTTTCCATATGGCAAATCGCACCCCGTGCATCGTACGAGAAAAATCACCAACAAGACCAGTCTCAAAAGATAAAACCAAATCTTTCCATTGCACTAGCTACTAAATTAAAAGCAATATCCCTTTCAGTATCCCTTTCAGCTCTAAACTATTATATTTACTTCACAATTTTCAAACAATATCAACTGAGTGAAGTCACATTCAGAGCATTACAAATGTTTTACATACATGTACGTAAATTTCCAAGTAATAATTCCAATTCAAATGACCAACCTTACTAATACACCATTTTTTCAGTAATCAACAGGAAAATTGTAAGAAAATTATAATTATGTTTCCCATATGGAAAATCGGACTCCGAATACCATACGACAAAAAATACCAATAAGACCAGTTTCAAAACGTAAAATCAGATTCTATCCATTACACTAGCTACTAAATCAGAATCAACACGCTTTTTTGCTCAAAACTATAATAATCACTTCACAATTTTTATACAATATCAACATACTAAAGTCACATTCGGAGCAGTATAAATGTTTCACATTCAAGTACGTCAATTTTCTAACGACAATCCGAATTACAATGACGAATATTACTAATAAATCATTTTTTTTCTGGGATCAGTTTAAATCTACAAGTAACAAGGCAAATTCAAGAATATTATTGTAGGTCCAAATCACAAATTGCAAATGGCAATCCGTTCACCATACAAAAAAAAATCACCAACAAGACCAGTCTCAAAAGGTAATAGGCACGTTCTTTCCATTACACTAGCTACTAAATCAAAATGGACACCCCTTTTAGTTCAAAAGTATAAGACAAACTTCACAATTTTTAAGCAATATCAACTAATGAAAATCATATGCGGAGCATCACAAATATTTCACATGCATGCGCGCATATTTACAAACAAAAATCCTAATTCCAATGACCAATATTACTAATAAATAATTTTATTGTGGAATCAACTTAAATCTACAATTAACAAGAAAATTATACTTATGTCTTTCATATGGCAAATCACAATCCGAACACCGTCCCACAAAATCACCAGCAATATCAATCTGATAAGGTAAAAAAGCATTCTTCCCATTACTAGCTACTAAATCAAAATCGATACCCCTTTTAGCTTAAACCTATAACAATCACTTGACAACTGATGAAAATCACACTCGAAGCATTATAAATGTTTCACATGCATGGACGTAAATTTCCAAACAATAATTCTAATTCCAGTAACCAATATTACTAATAAATCTTTTTTTTCCTACAACGAATAACAAAAATTCAAGATAATTATAATAATGCCTTCCATATGCCAAATTCCAATCCGAACACCATAAGTCAAAAATCACTAACAAGACAAGCCTCAAAAGGCAAAACCACTTTCTTTCCACTACCTAGTAAATCAAAATCGAAACCGATTTCAGCTCAAAATTATTATAATCACTTCAGAATTTTTAAACAATATCAACTGATGAAAGTCACACTCGGAGCATTAGAAATATTTCATATACGTGTACGAAATAAATTTCCTAACAAATATCTTAATTAATGTTGTAATAAAAAGTACTTTCTTGCTTTTACTTATTCACTACCGGTTGCGGATTTTCACCATCTTCAGGTGAAACTGCAAAAGTATTACATTAATTTACACAGTACAAGAAATAAATTAAATTATTGTTTATCAGTATTTGTTAGGTCAGGTTTACATTAATAATCTAATGCTTAACGTGTTTGCAACCAATTAAGCAATTGATTATAAGTGTAAACCTAACCTAGCTTATATTGATATGCCGTAATTTAATATATTTCTGGTTAACTTTTGCAGTTTAATGTATGAAATTAATGTAATACTTTTTCAGTTTTATCTGACGATGTCAAAACGCCAAAACTGGTAGTGACTATATGAATGTAAAAATGAGGAAATACAAGGAACTTTTGTTATTACAACATTAATGAAACACCATTTTCTCGATCAAGAACAATCATGAACAATCATAATTCAAATGACCAATGTTATTAATAAATCTTGTTCTTTAGAATAAACTAACGAGAAAAATTCAAGAAAATTGTAATTATGCTTTCCAAATAATGGCAAATCGCAATCCAAACACCATACGATAAAATCCACCAACAAGATCACCAGTAAAACTACCTTCTTTCCATTACACTAGCTACTAAATCAAAATCGACACACCTTTCAGCTCAAAACTATAATAATCACTTCACAATTTTTAAACAATCTCATGTGCAAAAAGTCACATTTGGAGCATTATAAATATTTCACATACATGTACGTAAATTTCCTACCAGCAATCTCAATTCCAATTATCAATATTACTAATAAATCATTAGCTTCATGGAATCAATTTAAATCCACAACTAACAAGGAAAATTCAAGAAAATTGTACTTATGCCTTCCACATGGCAAATCGCAATCCGAACACCATAAGACAAAAATCACCAGCAAGACCAGCCTCAAAATGTAAAACCACGTTTCCACTATCTACAAAATGCAAAATCGAAATTGGAAAAATCAAGAATCACTTGTTTAAAAAATATCAACTGATGAAAGTCACATCCGGAGCATTATAAATGTTAAACGTAACCACTTACTTCAAATTAATAGTTTCCATAAAACTGATACAGAACTTTAGGTTGTCTGGTATATTTCCGTAATGATTTAAGATCTTTGAGTACCAAATGTGTGATCCAAATTTTCACGCGGAAGTAAATTTACGTAATTATTAGTTTTAAATTCAAAACGAGTTGTACTCTGTTTTAGTGGTTTCAAAAAAACAACCTTACTAAGCTCAATAAAAACATTAGCGTTGACTGAAAAATGAGATTGTGTAGTATTAGGGTTAATATACACTAGTGTAAATTTGTAAGGACATACGAGGCAAATATAGAAGAGAGATAGCGCTAAACAAATGGAGGAAAGCCCAAATAAAAAATGGCCTGTATTCGACGTGTTGAAATGTGATCGGCAAAAAAGCGATTTACGAGAGTTCAACGTGAACGTATATACGACATGAGAAATATCTGTTCGACAGTTGGTATTCCTTTATTAACTGTATTTATCAGAATGACGCGTTCTGGCTCATTCGAAACGACGCATCGTCGCAAGTAGCATTGATAATATGATGCGTCGTCTGGTGTGGCGTTTTAAAAATTAGTTTCCGCATAGAATTTTACACCCTGGTTTTTGACATTTGACTTTCTGTAGTCCCAAAACAAAAGAGATAATTGCAAATTGCAATAGTTATTCCTAAGAGATACTCGTTTTAAAGAATTTGAACAGTGCATTTATTGAAAATATTGGCAATCAGGAATAATAAGCTTTAGGAACTTGACCTTTTGTGGTTATAGCAGGAACTGAAAGAAATATGAAGCAGTGTAACGTAGCACGTTACTCTGAATTAATGAATAAACACATCAAGAATGAGAGTGAAGAAATTTAGTCACCTATGTAATTGCATGAATCTGAGAGAGATAGCTGACACTTGTTTTACTGTATAACTATGTATTGTAATGTGTATTATGAATTATGCAAGTTAGTCGTGTGATACTTGTATACATGTAAGGAAATATTGATTTGGTCCGCCGTTTGCTATTATCATATCGTGTGTGATATTGATAATAAGTTAGCTGAGCACCATTCACTGGTACGCTATAATATACCGCATTACTGCTGCTCGCTACTGCTGGGCCGTTGTTTCTACTGTAAGCGTGAGAAAGCCGCTAGAGTGGAGTTGTGTGTTAACTCGACACATATGGTAGGGATAATAGAATGATTTGTATGGAATTGTGTAAGACAACTCGTGGAATGTAACAGAATGCCATGTGGATGGCTTCACACGACCCGTACCGCAGAGAAAAACTTGCGCGAGGGGCTCATGATTATAAAAGCAAGATTGTTAAGCACATAACATCAGTTCCTTTGCGATCTCGAAGATAGCCATACAGTAGCAACCATTAACAGAGCGCCCAGCCAAGTCAGCCGAACCGAGCCAAGTCGAGCCAAGCCAACCATGACGAGAAAGCGGAAAGAGCGACAGTCGCTGGGATAATAATATATTCGGTGAGCGATTTTCTATATAATCCTGCTTTATTGAATTGCATGTATGAGAATAGCTTTATTTCTGTTCCTATCTTTTCCATCACTTCCTATATTATCGAGAGTTTATGCTTCTGGCTTGTGGTTCACAGACAGTTGTAATCACTTAACGGACGTAGCATCTGTGGTCTACGCGAGTTAGTGTTACGCGAGTTACTGGTACGTTCCTTTTCTAACCTATACCCTACTGAGAGTATATACTTCTGGCTTGTGGTTTACAGTAAGTCGTAGTCACGGAACGACGAGTAACATCTGTGATTCACGGTGTTACATGTATACAGGTCTTCCCTGGGATCTCTAGCTTCTCCGTTATTGATATTGTGTGCTTGTAAATTACCCCCCGCTGTCCCGCTGTATTATTGATAGTCTCTACACGCTTCCCATATTTTGTTTGCAATTCTTTTGTTATGTTATCACCGTATTTTTCATATCGCTTTACATACACCGCTGTTATTTTTTTGCATGCCCCGTTACTGATTATTATTGCTATATTGTTTTGTTTAGGATAGTTTTGCTATTATTAATTTAACCGCATTATCACGTCATTAATTTAGTTTGATATGTTCATTGACATTTTATTTGTGCATTAATATTTCTTTCTCTGTTTGTATTGTCTATGAAGAACAATAGACAGTTTTGTTAAATCTTAAATGCGGTTTCACTCATTAGTGGATAAGTTTATTCCAGCTGCAAGAGAGAACGAGAATCTCTGGACAGCTCAGAAAACTCGAAGCTGTCTGTTCCCTCAGTAAGCCACTAAGGATCGGAGGGTCAACAAAATGAGTTCCAGCGTGCGGTCTCACGTTAAACTGACCTGGCGCCCGAGAAACGTATTTCTGAATGCCGTTTTTATTCGGTAATTAATTAAGATAATTGTTTGCGCCCTTATGTGATAAGTCGTTAGGACTCCCCATTAGCAGCGTCGCGAGGGGAAGTCACCTCACAGCAGATGAAAAACACAGTACTTATAATAAAAGACTGATTTTACAACTGGAAAAATCTTCATTAAACTGCAGCGTTGCCACATTAAAAAATTCCTACCAAAACGTGATATTTTTTTACTAAAAACAATATGTCGAAATATTAATTTTATAGGTCTGATTTTTATATACATATAAATTTCGAATTTGAATAAAATATTTTATTCATGCTCAAATTAGTTCAAGCTTTAATCATTTTTTTAACAACGTCTACGTTTTCTTAACAATTTTTTTATATGTTTTTAATAACAACGTCTTCACATTAAATTGTACTCAAATCGATTTAGTGGTTTAAAAAACATCGCGGTACAATTTTGGAAAAGAACTTTCTGCGGCCTAGTAGAAAATGTCCCAAACAAAAATGTAGAAGTGGAAAATTTCATAAATCATCTTTCATGTGCCGAAATGTACTATGTGCATATTTATTATAAAAATAAAAACAGAATAAAAATGATGAAATGAAAATAAAATTTTATATATTTTATTGTAAGAAACTGTTAATTTCCATTAAAAGAAATATTCCATAATTTATGAATTACTCTAAGCGAAAGAGTGCACTTTAAAAATTCGTAATTCTCGAACTGAAAGAACAAATAATTTTCGGATCGGTTTGAAATAATTTATTTATGTCTTCATAAAACCTGCTACTGCTTTAGCTAGTTAGCCAAGGCGGCACTGTTGTAATGCCCTGTCGAATTTAACGTTTCCGCATTCCCAACTCTTCGAAAAGGTATAATCAAATTATGCATTTCGAATTGCTCGTGCGAGAACACCCAACTTATATTCCTTACAGGAGACAATGTACACTGGCTGTCATATGCAACATTTTAAAGTCAAATAATAATTCGAAATATAAAAATTTCAGTCAACGCAAAGACATTTCCTGAAAGAAGATCGCCAAACGTGGACCACTAATAGGAAATGCCATTTGGAGATAAAATTTAACGAATCATTGTAAAGAGGGTTACAGATATATGCAAGGACATTCAAAATAAATTAAAAACGACAATGAAAATTTTTGTCATGTTATAAACAATGAATTTTGAAACGAAAGAGTTTATTACTTCAAAATTTTAAGCTTTTCCATCTTAATATTTATTTTGGGCAGTCCTGGAAATATTTAAATACTATATAAGTAGTGTCCAACTTGTAATCCCCAATCCACATGCAAAAACAAGAAGTGTAACTTAAGAAAAAGGGTCACGCTTCCAAAAGTAGTGTGACCTGAAAAAAGAGCTCGAATCGAAACAAGTACCAATAGCTCGACAGTACTAATAAGCGACCATTACAGATATCAGTTAAAAATTGGTCAATCCATCAAATAAGACAGTTCAATGACAAATGAACAAATGTTTACTTTTTCCTTTTGATGAATGGAACATTATAGGCGTTATTGATGTTAGACCTCACAAATGACAGCGTAAAAAAAAACGATTACGTCTGGAACGAGTTAAGTCAAGGTCGCAGCGACTGGGTAGCTTCAGCAGAATCCGCTTTCGCCTACGACACCCACCACTTGTTGAAAATTCATCTGCATTCCTGTCTTAATCTATTTGATGAACCTGTATCCTATCAACTGAAACCTGTTTCCCTATTATCTGAAACCTATTTTCCTATCAACTGAAACCTTTTTTGCTATCAACTGAAACCCATTTCTCTATCAACGGAATCTAATTCGCTTGGAACATAGCAAGACATGTCAAATAAATTAAATAAATTAATTCGGACACCACCACACGGGGGAAACCAGTTAAAGAGGTAAAACGTAAATATAATTGAAATATATGGTTGCTCTTAGGTCTCACGCATTGAATAAAGACGCGCTGATACACTAGAAAGCTGAATTTAATTGTTGTTCGCTGCTGGCTCACTCGTACGCATTAACAGTGGCTAATGCATGCTATAGGGAACGTGTGTAGCATGCTGGGTTAGAAACAGCGGCCGATAGTAATTGATATAAACGTATTGGTTTGTGGTGCGTAGACTGCTGTGGCTACACTTTAATGAGTTAAACCCATATCAAGAAATAAATGATATGTGGATTACTACACACTGACTCGTTTAACGGAGCCAAAGTCGTTTGACGGCTCACTGCTATAAATTACATGATTTTGCTTAGAATATTTTACTTCATTTTCATGAACTCGCAGCAGCAGCAGCCAACGATCAACCGAGTTGGAAGCACATACATCTGTAAAGAACTATTTTTAAAGATAAGGATGAGCATCTTGAAAACCCCCTGAGAATTCAACTAAACCAAATATGGATGAATTGGTTTCTCAAATTCAATACCAAAGATTACATTTATGTGTGACCCATAACAATAGATATTCTCCCAATGCGGCAGAAGGAAGCCAAACGCTTATACAATCCCTGTTATGTTTCTAGACACACACAAACTACAGAGAACAAACATAACAGTTGTTAAATTTAATTTGCTCTAAAAGCAACTCATCTTAAAAGCAGCTACGTGTCTCTATTATTTGCATCAGAACTAGAGGAATACCAGCCGTAATGGGAATGTACATAGAAAAATGTAGCGCGAAAAATATACTAGTCTTGCATAGCGTATAAATCATTTTGCGACGGCCGAGAGAACAGACGAGAGAGATGCGTTTTACTGTTTCGGAACTTTTTGCCCAATGAGTTTCCGTCTCGGAAACTGAATTTCAAAAGCGAATCAGCCCACTTAGTAAGAGAAATGTGCAAGCAATAAGTTTTGAAATCTAACCGTGTTTCTTTAGAATTATTAACAATTCTTCTATACGAGGTGTGATAAAAAAATAAGTAAACGTGCTATTTTACGTGCTATTTAAAATATCAATTTTTTTATCAATAAGGATATTGTCTCCATCTAGTAGTTCACCAGCGATTTCATGCACTCCTGAGAACATTCTTTCAAAACTTATTTGGAATAAACTTGGAATAATAATGCCTTTGAGCTTCGAAGCGAACGACCTTGGTTCCATTTGACGACCTTTTCCACAATTAAATTCATTGAACCAACGATATACAGAGGGGCGTGTGTGGGGGTTATAGGTTTGTTAGATTATCCACAAATAAAACAGTCGCAAAGAAATGTCTCGAGATAAATTCTATTTGTTAGTGGAGAGGAAGTTTCAAATTTAGGTGGATTAGTAGAGGGGAATGGATGCATGATGGAGATTGAGCGGATGAAAAAACAATTAGAAGGCATGGAGGAGGATCTGTAATTGACTATGCTATTATGAAGGAAAGAGCAGCAGAGGATATGGGTAAAATGTAGATAAAGGCAAAATGGAAAGATTAAAATGGAAAGGTAGTGGGTTGTAAAAAAGAGAACGTGGGACGACAAAGAAGGAGCTAAATTTAGAGATTGGGAAAAAGGACTAGAAGAAGATGAAGAGTGTAAATGAAATAGTGCTGGGAATTAGTAAACATTTGATAAGAAGACAGGAAGAGAGAAAGAATGAAAATATGGAATGAAGTCATGTTTCTGATAAAGGATGGATGAAAAAGAAGAGAGGTTTTAAGGAAAGCTAGATTAGGAGAAGTAAAGTGGAGACAATTCATGGCACAAAAAGACGAAAAAGTGAAAGAGAAAGGAAGGATTAAAGTGAAAAGAACGTAGAAATATTTAAGAATGAATGGTGAATTCAATTAATTAACAATCGCAATAAGCAATTCCTTAATAAATCATAAATTGAATGAGAAATCCTCTAACAATATATCTAAATTGACTAATCTAATTCATCAAAATATAATATACAATTAAGTATAATATAATATAGAACCTAACCAATCAACTAATCAATATCATAATAAATTAGTTAAATCAAGAAAAAATATATAAATTATCAAATATAATCTTAATACCTTAACATAAAATCCAGAAGAAACGGTTAAGAAGATCACAGCTTTCGACACACTTACATATATATATATATATATATATATATATATATATATATGCAAATAAAGCATCAAACAAGGCACCGAAACGAGTAATCAGCGGCATATGTCGCGTCAAAGCTTTGTGTTAAAGCCGACAGCGAGCAGTGTGCTTTCATCTACATGCAGGTGCATTGTCATATATTTTAAGATTTAAGATTTACGTATTTCATTTACGGTTGCGAGTTTTTTTTATGAAAAAAAGCAACGGTTTTTAATGCTTTTCTTCTGTCGGTGGTAAATAGTTGGTTCGACAAGAGTCGCATCAAGTAAATTACATATTCTGAATGACGAGTAAGTTTTTACCCTTTTGACTTTCAACAAATCTGATTGGATGATAAATGCACACATTTGAACAGAAGGCGTTTTGTATGCGATACTTTTTGGCCGCATGAAGCTACTATTTCCATCGCTGATCCCACCACCATTTAGAAATCACCACTACTTGCATTTTTGCTAGATAACCGTCAACAAAATAATGCAACTTTGATCCTTAATTGTCTTAACGTATCAGGAAGAAACTTTTGATTGGCCGGAAGTATAACCTTCCTAAAAATATTTAGAAGGCATGGAGGAGGATCTGTAATTGATTATGCTGTGATGAATGAAAGAGCAGCAGAGGATATGTGTAAAATGAAGATTGGGGCCAGGTGTGAATCAGATCACTTTCCGTTAGAGTTGGAATGGAAAGCACAATGAAAAAGTAATGGGTTCTAAAAGAGAGAACGTGGGACGACAAGGAATGAACTAAATTTAGAGATTGGAAAAAAAGGAATAGGAGATGATTAGAATCTAAACCAAATAGTGCTGTGAATTAGTAAAAATTTGATAAGCAGATAGAAAGAGAGAAAGAAAGAAAATATGGAAGGATGTCAGGTTCTTGATATAGGGTGGATGAAAAATAAGAGAGGTAGATAAGGAGATGTAAAGTGGAAACAACTCATGACAGCGAAAAACGAAAAAAGCGAAAGAGAAAGGGAGGATGAAAGTGGAAAGGACGTATGGGGGTATTTAAAAATGAATGGAGCAATTAAAACTGATAGAGTGAAATGCATGGCAAGTATAAATGACTGGGAAAACAAAGGTAGATTGGTTATGGAAGGTGTAACCATGAGGAATGAAATAAGATGTAGAGAGGCTGAAGGGATTTAGATGAAAATGAGGAGAAGGTTATAGAAGAAATTGAAAGAATGAAAACAGAAGGGCAATCGGACCAGACGGAATTCCCACGGCAGAAGTTATTTAGATAAATAAGGTCTGAAAGCATTAATAAAGGTTCAATAAAATTTGGAAAGGAAAGTAGAATAGTAGGCTCCAGGTGAATAGAAAGACGGAGAGATAATTCCAATATTTAAGACAAGTGGCAGATCAGATGTTATATAGATTGTTTGGAAGGATAATAAACAAAAGGATTACACGGTTTTCAAATGAGGAAAAAGTGTTGTCAAAACCCCAACTGAGTATATAAGGGATAGAAATGCAAAAAATAAATCTTGTGGCAATAAACTGTCTAATAAGACAGATGTTGTATAAGGGAGATAAAACTATACACGATTATCCTGTTATGGAAAAGAATAAAATATATTGGTTGTTTTCAAGACGTATGCTGTCAAAACTCTCAAATTGTATTAGCCGACCATGACACCGATTGTGTTCATTGAACGAACAATATACAGAGTGCTCCTGTGTGATGGTTTTAAGTTTGTCAGATTCTCCACACATAAAATAATACAAAATCATCGCATAGAAATGTACGCGATTATTTCTATTTATTGGTTGAGAGGAAGTTTTAAATTTAGGTGGAAAACGAAGCATTAGTAGAGGACAATGGACGCATGAATCAAGATAGAGTGGATGAAAGAACATTTAGAATGCATGGAGGAGGATCTGTAATTGATTATGCCATGATGAATAAAAGAGCAGCAGGGGATATAGGTAAAATGAACATAGAGGCCAGGAATAAATTAGATCACTTTTGGAGTTGGAATGAAAGGCAAAATGGAAAAGTAATAGGTTGAAAAAAGAGAACGGATTTAAGTGGGACGACAAGGAACGGATTAAACTTAGAGATAGATTGGAAGCAAAGGGATGGCCGAAGATGGAAAGTGTAAATAAAATAGAGCTGGGAATTAGGAAAAATTTGATAAGGAGACAGGAAAGGAGAAAGAATGAAAATATAGACGGATATAATGTTGTTTATAAAGGATGGATGAAAAAGAAGAGAGGTTTTAAGGAATACTAGATTAGGAAAAGTAAAGTGGGGACAATATATGGAAACGAAGAAGTATAGATGTAGATAGACGAAAGTAGAGGAAGAGGTAGGCTTAGATGTGAAAAGGACGCATTGAGGTATTTAAGAATGAATGGAGCAATTAAAACTGAAAGGAAGGAATGACTGGGAAACTAAATGTAGATTGGATATGGAAGGGGCAACCACGGGGAATAAAATAGGATGGAGAGAGGATGAAGGGAATGTGGATGAAAATAAGGAAGAAATTATAGAAAAAAATTGAAAGAAAGACAAAAGGAGGTGCAGACAGACCAGATGGAATTCCCACATCAGTGGGGCGTTATTTAGATAAACAAAGTATGAAAGCATTAGTAGAAAGTTCAATAAAACTTGGAAATGAAAGAAAAGGGTTCCAGATGAATAGAACGAAGGAGAGATAATTCCAATATTTAAGACAGGAGATTTTGAATAATTACAAAAAGATCACTATAATGAATTGATTATATAGATTGTTTGGAAGGATAATAAACAAATGGATTACAAGGTTTTTAGATGAGGAAAAACGTGCTGCGAAAACCTCGAATGAGTATACTAGGGACAGAACTGCAGAAAATAAATCTTGTGGTAATAAACTATAAGATAAGTTGTATAAGAGAGGTAAAACTATACACGATTTTCCTGATATAGAAAAGAATAAAAGAAATTTGAATGAGAGAGAGAATAAGAAGGATAATATGAAAACAAAAAAATGCGACCATACGGCAGAATGTTCTCAAGAGGTATGCTGTCAAAACTCTCAAGCTGTATTAGATGACCTTGTCCAAAATTGAATTCATTGACCCAACGATATACAGAGTGATCCTGTATGGGGGTTTAAAGTTTTTTAGATTGTCTACATATAAAATAGTACAAAATCATCTCAAAGAAAGAAATTTGTTGGTCGACAGGAAGTTTTAAATTTAGGTAGAAAAAGCAGCACTGGAGAGGAATGAATGTATAAATGGAGATAGAGTAAAAATATTTAGAAGGCATGGAGGAGGACCTGTAATTGATTATGCTATGATGAATAAATAAAAGAACAGCAGATAATATGTGTAAAACGAAGATTAGATAAATGTGAGAAAAGGATCAGTTTCCGTTAGAGTTGGAATGGAAAGCAAAATGCAAAGTATAGGTTGAACGAAACAGAACGGGGTTTAGGTGGGACGACAAGGAACGGACTAAATTTAGAAAGAGAATGGAAAAGAGAAATGGGAGAAAATAAAGATGTGTAAATGAAATAGTGCTGGGAATTAGGAGAATTTTGATAAGGAGGCAGGAAAAGAGAAGGCATGAAAATATAAAAGGATGTCATATATTTGATAAAGGATGGAGGAAAAAGAAGAGTACATTTAAGGAGACCAAAGTTAGGTAAAATAAAGTGGAAACAATACATGGAAGCAAAGAATAAAGTAAAAGAAGAACTGGAAAGATGTAGCTAGACAAACGAAACGGAATAGAAAGGAAGGATGAAGGGCTTAGATGTGAAAAGAATGTATGGAGGTATATAGAAGTTATAGAGGAAATTGGAAGAATGAGAAAACGAATTGCAGTCGGACCAGATGGAATTCTCACAGCACTGCGGAGTTTGTTACAGAATTTGATCTTATTAAAGCAGGGTCGAGGTTATGTTTTTGTTGTTGCAGCTTGACGACAATATGAAATACATAACTGATGATATGATATGAGATAAATCGTTGAAAGTATGATGTGACTTTTGTCGAAAGATTGATGTAATTTTACGAGGTTTGATCACTTATTGGTAAATTATACTGATCTAAACGCGCTAATTTGTTCACTCGAAAACGATCAGTACAAGACCCAAAATCCGTCTGCTGAACGCTAGCTTGTGTGGGTTCTTTTATACGTGGGTTCGTGTTCACTTGAATCAATCTCTGGAATAGCAATATTCTGAATATAATATGCAATAATTTTATAAAGTTTGAATCAACCAATAGTAATGTATAACTGAATGACAGTTGTAAAGCTTCAGCTTGACTTTCAACTAATCTTCTATCAATTACGCTAATATAGAATTATAATGCGAAAAGTTTCTATAGTCTAAATAATTTTTCTTTTGGATGGGACTGCATTTCTATCGTTATGCCATTTCAGTTTCCTGAATTCTGAGATCCCAGAATTGGTCCGAAGGGGGGGGGGGGGGGGTAGATAACGATTAAAAACGGGTCGCAAGTAAAATAGTGGAGACATGAGAATTAAAACTGTTGTAATTTTCGA
>WYDF02073007.1:0-11388 GCA_009867245.2 Adranes taylori
TTTTCAAATAAAATTATATGCTACAACAAGACGTTGCTTTTCTTGGCTAATTCTGGAACGCCAGAATACGCAACAACTACAACTTTATAATTTTTTTACAATTTTTCAATTTTCCAATTGCTGTATGTCTGTTATGAATTTTTTCAAACGACTGATCCAATTTGAATCAAATGTGGTACGAATGTGCACAAAATATTTGCAGAGTAAAAACAGATGTATTTTTATGTATGAAAATGGCTATAATCGGTAAATTTAAATTTTTCAAAAAATCAGTATTTGCGTAAAGAAATTTTGCACAAATCTTAACTTTCTTTCAGAAAGTTACAACAGTATGTTTCATTAATGTCAGATAAATGGAGTTTCTTTATATATTCTGATTTTGTTGGCTCATCATGTATCGCAGGCTTCTTTGTAACAACATGCCAAGATCGGAGAACTGTTTTCACAGTAACCTAACGTCTGATTTTACTCTACTGGTTGGGGAAAAATAGTGGAATTAGTCTAATGCAATCTAATGTAATCCTTATCTAATGTAACTCGTCCAATAGCAATATTTTGAATATTCCGCGTAGTTGCCACATTTTAAATTTAAAAACTTCTGCCTATATCTCAGCAACTATTAAAGATAATATTAAAGATAAAACATGCAAGCAAACTTTGTTCCCTAGACAGTTGTATATTCTTTCGCTATTATTAGAAACACGTTTCTATAAAATTAATATTTGCCGCCCACGTTTTGGAACTCAATTGTTGCAGTTTGCTTTTAATTTTTTATGTCAAAAATTGTTCAAGGCTTAAAATTTGACCTTGAAAATAAATTGCACTACGTTAAGTAACTTGGTTTCTCAGGAAGATGAAAAAATAAAACTTGTAGAATGTGTATATATATATATATATATATATATATATATCCCCCATGTCCTGTAAAAGTTAACTCCCATTCCAATCTCCTTCTGTACAACCATTTCCCACACTCCATCCTCCTCCTCCAACCATTTCACAAACTGTTTCCAACCATTTCCTTCACCATTAACATATAAAACCTTTGACTGTCTTTCCACATAACTATTTTCCTTTCCCAAATATATTCCACCCTCTTCCCCAATATGTATATTCCAATCACCCATAAACACCAAACTATCCCATGCATCACCTTCCAACCTAACCTTTTCACTCATGTTTCTTTTAAATTCCTTCCATCCCTTATTCACATATACCATTGCAATCATCATTTTATTACCTCGCATCTCAATCCTCTTTGCATTCACCCCCTCTCAGTACCACTTCTCCATTTTCAACTCTTGTATCCCCAACCTTACACCAGTTATTATCCCTCCACAAGTCCTACCTCTTACATGTACTCGTTTAGCCTCTTGCAGGCTCCAACTAAATCATTTTGGTAATTTATTTTCAAACTCATCCCACCCACATATCTCCACCGAAGTCTCCAGCCGATTATATCAAAACTACATATCGATTCATTAAATTCTCGCATTTCGATCTTGTTTTTTAACCCTGCCACATTTCAGCACATCATTTTCAACTTGCCCCTTCCATCCTCACGCTCCATATCCCCACACTTCCCTTCTACTTCCTGTTCATGTATCGCCATTGTATCAGATTCATTTCCATGCATTAATTCTTTCTCCCTTTTGTCCTTTTATCTTTCTTTTCTTACCCTTATTCTCCCATACATACCTACCCCATTCATACCTATTTCTTTTACTCCCATTACTCTTATTTTTTCGTTCTTTAGCCTTACCTTCCCCCTTATATTTACACCTATACGCATTATCTATTCTACATCCTTTTGAATTTCTTTCACACCACCAAACTACTCCGTCCTAATAATCGTTTTTACTTCATTCCTAAACCCCCATATTTTTCTGTCATCTTGACACCCCTTCTCTCTTAGTTTCCGCATCCATCGACCGGATGCACCTCCTGCCCCCACTTCCCCATTCCACCCCATCTTTAAAATTCATCAACTTTATTTCTCCTCGTTCCAAATCCATTCCTCCTTACCCAGTCAAAACTTTCTTGTACGCTACCTTTACCTTTTCATACTTCATACCTTCTTCCCTAACCAGTTCCTTCAACTTTCTTTGAATTCCTCTTTCCTTCTCTGTCAAATCGTCATATAAATAAATCCCACATCCTTTTATCACCATCTTCCTCTTCATAATTGCTATCTTGTCTTTCCTCGTCTTAAATTTTAGCAATATAGGCCTACATCTTCTACTTTCGGTGGAATTGGCGTTAATCGGCTGTTGTATATTTTCTTTATAATCTACGAGGCGTGTTTGGAAATACACGCTTACTTTAAACATCGACACGAAGCAGTATTTTATCCTGCGTCAATATTATATACATGTTAATCGCCTCTTGCATATTTTCCTTATAATCTAAGAGGCGTGTTTGGAAATATACGCTTCCTTTAAACATCGACACGAAGTTGTATTATATCCTTCGTCAATATTATTTACATGTTAATCGCATGTTGCATATTTTCCTTATAATCTACGAGGTGCGTTTAGTAATACAAGCTTACTTTATACATCGACACGAAGCAACATTATATCCTTCGTCAATATTATATACATGTTAATTGCCTGTTGCATATTTTTCTTATAATCTACGAGGCGTGTTTGGAAATACACGCTTACTTTAAACATCGAGAGGAAACAATATTATATCCTTCGTCAATATTATATACATGTTAATCGACTGTTGCATATTTTCCTTATAATCTACGAGGCGTGTTTGGAAGTTGACGCTTACTTTAATCATCGACACGAAACAATATTATATCCTTCGTCAATATTATATACATATTAATCGCCTGTTGCATATTTTCCTTATAATCTACGAGGCTTGTTTGGAAATACGCTTGCTTTAAACATCGACACGAAGCAATATTATATCCTTCATCAATATTATATACATGTTAATCGCATGTTGCATATTTTCCTTATAATCTACGAGGCGTGTTTGGAAATTGACGCTTATTCTAAACATCGACACGAAGCAATATTATATCCTTCGTCAATATTATATACTTGTTAATCGCCTGTTGCATATTTTCCTTATAATCTTTATGCGTGTTTGGAAATACATGCTTACTTTAAACATATACACGAAGAAATATTATATGCTTCGTCAATATTATATACATGTTAATCGCCTGTTGCATATTTTCCTTATAATTTACGAGCGTCTTTGGAAATACACGTTTATTTTAAACATCGACACGAAGCAATATTATATTCTTCGTCAATATTATATACATGTTTATTTTCTTTAGAATCTACGAGACTTGTTTGGAAATACACGCTTACTTTAAACATCGACACTAAGCAATATTATATACTTCGTCAATATTATATACATTTTAATCGCATGTTGCATATTTTCCTTATTCATTTTAGCAATATAGGCCTATGCAAAAGCCTGTTGCATATTTTCCTTATAATCTACGAGGCGTTTTTGGAAATACACGTTTATTTTAAACATCGACACAAAGCAATATTATATTCTTCGTCAATATTATATACATGTTAATCGCCTGTTGCATATTTTCTTTATAATCTACGAGGCGTGTTTGGAAATACACGCTTACTTTAAACATCGACACTAAGCAATATTATATCCTTCGTCAATATTATATACACGTTAAGCGCCTGTTGCATATTTTCCTTATAATCTACGAGGCGTGTTTGGTAATATACGCTTACTTTAAACATCGACACGAAGCAATATTAAATACTTCGTCAATAATATATATCTGTTAATCGCCTGTTGCATATTTTCCTTATAATCTACGGGGCCTTATAATCCTTAAAATCTATGTTTGGAAATACACGCTTATTTTAAACATCGACATGAAGCACTCTACGGACTTCATTGTCCAGCATGAATTATCATTTGTATCTCAAGAACAGTATTCTCGCGTAGTGTACTTACAGTATTTAATTTGAACGATTATTTAAATTTTTAATTAAAGACTATTATCTCATTAGTTACTTATTTTTTTATTTATTTTTTAACTTTGCGTTAGATTATTATCTATGTCCAATAAAACATACGATTGGTATCACTTCACGTTTTGTTCATTTTGCATGTGCCTGGGACGAACCTAATTAAATAATAAAATTATATACGTATCTGTCTGAACGTCAAAGAAGTAGTAATCGATATGTAATTCTTATAGGAATTAAATTCAATAAATTAAGATGTTTCTGATTATTAAAAATCACTCCTCTTTCATTATTTATTATCCTTGCATTAGTATAAATAAACGTTTTGCAATTTTAGAACATTTACTTCTTGGGTAAACATTTACTATCTGTTAATATGAGAAAGAATAAATTAACAACATAATTCAACTTTTTCACATACCACAACTAATTTGAAAACGTAGAAAGTATATATGAAACAGTTGAAACAATTTCAAAATTTTATATTGTTCCACATTCCATCATCTCTAGTACTCAAAACATGAAAGCTATTGTTTTCATTTTGTTTTATATTCTTTTATAAACGCTCATACTTTTAGAGAACAAAATAATTTTAATGGTTGCTCTTAGAACACATTAACTAAAGTGAAATAATTATAAAACCTTCTTCCTCTTTGTGATAAAAACTTTCAATGAATTGTTCACTACTTAGACAATATTTTGCAGTTAATGGCTTACGATAATGGCTTACGATATTAAGGATTTGAGGATAATTTTGTAGTCTTTTATATAAGCACTGAGTAAGAACGTGTGTGGAAAAATTTAACACTGTTGAGTTCGCTGAATTAAGACATCGAAGGATTGTTTTGTGGGGTCACCTTTTTCTCGTTTTAGTAGACCATTATTAGTGTTACAATTTATTCCATATTCATGATCAAACTACCCCTCACACGTATATCAATTTTTATGCTTCGATTCCATTTTATCTCTAACCAGCGGACCCGGCAAACGTTGTTTTGCCCCCCACCTAGTCCCCATATTTGCTTACGGCTCGTACAGCGCCACTTTCCGCATTTCCGCGGCCAGCGACATGGTCTAATTCCCACGGTTTTGCGATATGGCTTAATTGTCGCGGCCAGCTGTCCTCACGTTTGCCTACGGCGCCGATAGCTCCGCTAGACGTGGCCTAATTGCCGCGGCTTTGCCGTGACGAACGACATACCCTAATTGCCACAGATTTGCGGCGGTCAGCTCCGGCACTGCCACGGCATGCGGCCGCGTGGTGCGGCGCCATCTAGTGACAAGTTACAACAAAGTGGATAGCATAAAAATATAAGTTGTACTCAAATACCTATGTACATAAATTTTTATGGCGATCGGTTGAACGGTATAGAAGTTGATGTGCTGCAGCGGCATCTAGTGGCGAGTTACAAAAATGTGGATAGCATAAAAATATTCTTCTTACTCAATTAATTGGTCCAATTAGTTAGTTGATCTCCTATTATTCCTCCCCATACGTTGATCGATCAAGTATGTTGAAAATCTAGAGGACACAACCAGTAAAGATTTTGAACAGCGTAATAATCTAAGTTATGAGTATTTACAATACCTACATTCTTCATCAGTAGATACCTCAAAATTTTAAAAATTACGATCTGCATTAATTTTATTTAAAATAGCTGACTATCTGAATGTGTAATTTCTTGATGTAATATCAAATGTGATCCGGATGGTCTTTGTTGTTTTTCAGTATTTTATTTATCAAATTTTTTGAAATATCTAAATTTTTAGCAATACCCGTGTGCTTATCTCGCATTTTTTTGTACTCTTAATAAGACATTCAGTTCCATATCCTGGTTTGAAATAATCCGCTTTCTCATCATTTTGTCAATTTGTTGTAAATTGCTGCCAAATACATTTAAAGCTTTTTGCCTTAAGACGTCTTAAGTTCAGATATTTAGCAGCGCATAATCTCGAAGCTAATAAACAATTTTCGGAAGCTTCGCCAATAGTAAAAATCATGTTAATTTTTTCTTCTTGTGACAGAAACATTAACCATAAAAATTGTTATAATAAATATACTAAAACAAATTGATCGCTTAATAGGTGTAAAGAATCATAGCAACTTGGATATTCAAAAATATATAAAATTGTAATCATTTTATGTTGTTATAATAAATATACTATGTTAAACGCGTTTTTCTTTCAAAACTGTTATATTTAGGTATACACATGTGTTATATTAAAATAAAGGTATTTCTATTGTCTATTTAATGGGATAAAACACTATATAGTATCCTATTTAAAATAACAGAAAAAATTGCGTTTTAAGGATTAAATGTAAATTCAAAGTTATTTATTTCCAATTTCACAAAAAGTATCAAAACTATTTGAAAAGAGAAATAAGTAGACGTTTATACTCTCCAGTATTACATACGTACAAATTTGGAACCATTTTGGAACAGTAAAATATTTATAATAACTGCAGCCTCTCAAAAACTTTACTTACGGCAATAACTTAGCAACAGTGCATTTTACAAAAAAAGTTTCAGAAGAAAATCATTAAAAACTCACGAAGAAATTCATTAAAAACATTGATCGTCCTATATATTTTGACATATAAAATAATGTCTAAATGTCTAATAGGCTGATCAATTTAAAAAACGTAGCTTTGATGCGTTTAATCATATTTAGGACATACTGTATATATAAAAATATTTTTAGCATATACTACTTGTACCTGTCTATAATAATCTGAAGTCAAAACTTTATTATCATCTATAGGAAACCCATAATCTTCCGAGGCTCGCTTATACGGACACCTGTATATAGCTAAGCTGACGATATTCACATGTTTTCATTCAGAAAAATCTTAGATTTGGTTTCATCATAAGTAGAGGAAATTAAAGGGTTCTAGACCACTTTCCACCACAGTATGACCCCTGTGCATGCACCATATCCTTATAACGTAATAATGTATTATATATAATATATTAAATATTGGCGAATGCTTCGGACGATTCATGTTGCCTTCATCATTCCGCTTGCCTTGTTTTTTGATAGAATCTTATATATAAAAATTCACCCAGCTTATGTTTCTGACTTCAAAACTTTGAAATTTTGACACAACATTACATTTACTCCCAAGAGTGTATTTTTACTTAAAATGCGGGAATCCGGGAACACGGGAATACAGGAACACATATTCTTGAAATTTTGTTAGGCCATATCGCTGACTGCGGAAAAGACGCGGCCATTTCATACCAAGCTCAGATTCACTTCATATCTTAGTATATTATAATATTGGCGAATGCTTCGGGGTCGTTTGCGCTTACTTTTTACGCAACTTGTTCAGTTCACAAGCCGTCTAGGCCGCGCATCCAGCTATGAAGTTGTTCGGCAGCCATGAGGGTGTTAAAATAATACAAAAATGTACATGAGGGTGCAAAAATGTACAAATGTATAATTCATGCTGATTTATCTGTCGTTGCTTGTGGTGTAGATTCTTGACATTCCGTCGATTCGTGACATTGACAACGGTAATTTAACCAGATTAATTGTATCAATAGACTACTCATCCGATTTTATTCATATAAAGATTTCTTCACAATGGGGTAAATAAATAAAAACTAGATGTCGTCCCCTGCGCAGAACCAGTGTCCCTTCTCTGTGCAACATGCATTGCCCAAGTGACATGATGACCTGATCCTGACCTGATCCTAACCTAATTAAATGGCGCATTAACCATATGCAATTAAGTCCTCATTTGGCTACATCTCAGAAAAGTCCAAGACTTCTCAGAAAAGAATCCAACTGATGTATATTGAATCAAATGATAAGAGATTTTTTTGATAAAAAGAAGAGATCTGAAATCTGTTCAGGATGTTAATAGGTGATAATAAGAGAAATTTCTCTGGGGTATTAGAAAACCTTAGACAGCTGATTAAATATATCGATGTTGAAAGTCTATACCTAAAAAAGATTTTAGCCCACAACTACACCTGTCATACTGTTTTCACGTTAAATTTCGATAAAAAATGACCATATCGCAGCATGTTGGCTCCAGGTGCGGTAGTCTGTTATGTTACTGATTTTGGAACTGAAATGTTATTGGTTTTAGTTATCGTTAAGTCGACGTTCGACTAATTAATTGTCATAGAGGGGAAGAATTTTTGAGAAGAATGAAGAAGCCATCTTACACACGCAAAATGGTGTGTTAGATTTTTATTGAAATATAATGTTAATTTAAGGGATTAGTACTGCGTAGAGTGAATGTGGTTTATTAGTGTTAGCTTCATTAATACTCAACTCAAGATTTTCGCTGACTTGGCGGATTGGTTTAATTCTAAAGACTTGAACATGTCATGCTGAAAGGAAGTCTTGTATGGGTCATTCCAGCAGTTAAAAATGAAGATCATACGTCTCGCTTACTGTGTTCGTGCGGACTGTATGATGCTGGCAAGCGCCATGGTGTCTTTGGACAGTGGTGGCATAGAGCAATTTGGGAGATCTGCCGCCAATTTATTGGTAACATCAAATAGAGTACCAAACTAAATTTACATCCGTCCTAAAGTGAACTCACATGTCGTTTAGCGTCGGGCTGTAGTAGCCAAGGCAGTTTGGGTAGTCGACGAGTCTAAGTAGAACATCATGGAGAACATCAGTCTGAGCTAGCCTGTTGCAGCATCTCGTTGCGGTTTATATCTCAGTATCTCATTGAAGTTTAAAACCTAGTTATTGAATTTAAATTATGTCTTTTAGATAAATATTTGCGAGCGCTTCGCGCTTCATTGCAAGTACATATTTTTTGTTTAAATAAATTGAGATTTAAATAAATTGTAGTAAACTAACTGGGTTACCAATCATTATATTTATTTAAATGTTGTGTCACAATATGTTAAAAAAATAATATTTATGCTCTATTTTCTGTTTGATGATTCAATTACACTCCAAATTGGCACAAAAACGTTAACTCAATTTGTTATTGTGATACTTAAATTGTTTTGAGCATAAAACAGATTAAGACAACTAAATTATAAAACAGAACTAAATTTATAACAAATACTGGCTCATTATTATTTATTTATTTGGAGCTAAGGTGTAACAAAGCATTATACTATTCTGAGAAGTTACAAGTATCTATATATAACGTTATCCTTCATAATAAATGAATCAAATAGATTAAATAGATAGGTTTGAACGCATTAATTATTTGTCAATAATAAAAGGTACGAAGCCGTCACGTTCTTTCGCATCGTCTGCTTACCGTATACCATATGTATAACAGAGGATAACTTAACTGTCGCACTAGCCTGTGTGTTAAGTGCGTGTCACTGCTATGCACGCTAATTTTCTTTCGTATATAGAAGTATTGATTTAACAGTGTCCGCTAATATTTCATTTATGCGTTCGCTTGGCGCATTGCTGTATTGTGTGGTGTGTGTTGTGATAACACGTTATATATGTTTCATATGTATTATGTTTGCCGGATATGATATGTTGGCGCCGTTGTCCGTTGTTACCTATGTTTATTATGTGCTTATATAGAATGTAGGGATATGTAGATAACTGCTCCTTACTGCCAGTACGTAAGGTAACCGTTAATGCTATGGCATATGTGTGATGGTTTCGGTGTTACCCGCGAGTACCGTACGGAATAAAAATAAAATGCATTGGCTAGCATAGCTGCTACTATATACGCTGACCACTTTTACTGTGATGTGTGAAGTACTGCCAACAGAGGAATTGTGTTCTAAATAGACAAATAATACCGATATGTAACTTCGAGAATTAATACAGAGATTTCCATATGTTTGTATAGGGAAACCGTATCGAGTAACAAATATCGTATAGTTGGCTACACTCTAACCCATATAACAGCAAAAGTTGAGTTACGGTTGCCGTCTATAAATAGCGAGATTTTGAATAGAATTATTTAGTTCCTAATGTTGAGAACTCGATGAAAGCCGTCCAGCAGCAGCAGCCAACAGAGCAACCAGGCAAGACAGCATAATACCGAGACAGTAAGCAAAGCGATAGTCGCCGAGGAAATAATTCGTTTAAAATTATTAACTAGCAATGTCCCAGTGCCGAATTTTTATGTAATTTATTTATTTAATCGATTCAATTTATTTATTATGAAGGATTACGTAATCTGATAGATTGTTGTAACTTCTTAGTAACATGCTTTGTTGCAAAGATATATATATATATATATATGTTTTTAATTTGTGTGCACTTCCTACCAAAATAACCCTTGCTTAACTCAGCTATCGTCAGCTTAGCGGCTTCGAGCTGGTTGGGAAGAAATCACGATCTAGATCGGGAGGAGACACCATTTTCAGAAGGCGCAATTATGGTGAACTTAATGATAGAAGAGGAAGTAACTACTACATATTACAATGCCAACGTGAAACGTTCACTCTGCTATAAAAATAAGACTATACACAGGCTGTTTGTAATTTTTTAATTTTTGCGAGCCTTATAACTCAAAAACGGCTCCTTCTTCTTTGATTTCAATTGGATCAGTACTCATTGTTGAATGTCAGATGAAAGTCATACCAGGTAAAATATGGGTATGACATATGAGTATTGAGGATAATGTATGAATATCGTACCACATTCATAACAGCTAAAAATTTATTATGTAACAGACTATGTATAAACATGCAACAAATAATAAATAAAGTTCTTAAAAAAACTCACGATATACTCGTATGTATCTATACTACGAACAGTTCTAACTAGTCAACTTATTATATTTATTTTAACTATGAACAATAATGCTGTCTTTTACTACTTTCATTTGAACAATTTAACACCACGCATTAAAGCGCTAATGGAATTTAACTTTTGCCGCTAATGAAAGCTTTGCGCTCCTATAGCGCATAAAGATCAACAATTGAGCTAGCTGAGTGTTGATCTATTCGAATGTAGATCGTTCAATTTTTATTTTATGTAGTATGTAGTAAAACTTCTGACCTACAGTATATGATGGATCAGTAAAGAAACCCACCCATAAATCTTTACACCTTATTTTAGTACGAAAAGTTAGCATTCATTTTATAAATAATTTTATTAATCTTATTTAAAACTACTAATTAAATTATTTGTTTTTAAATTTTTATAATGCAAAATATTTATATCAAAATATTTATCTTAATGTGCTTTCAAATATTTATGTTTGAATGCGGTAAAAATTGCTTATCTCTTCATTTATTTTCGGTCGGTCTGAGCAAATCCTTATTTACATCTCATACATATTCTAACGGAAAATCAAGGAATATGAATAAACCTAAGATTATCTATACAAACACATATACATATATATTCAGATATATATATATATATATATATATATATATATATATATATATATATATATAAATAATAAAAACACAGAGAAAATATAGAAACAAACAAAATAAAAGAA
>WYDF02073018.1:0-11388 GCA_009867245.2 Adranes taylori
TTATGTGCATTAATTTGGCATGGTAACTCTTCTGGTCTGGCGCCTCTAGGATATCAGAAGGCAAAGTGTTTGCGTGACGTATTGCTGGAGCGCAAAAAGTGATGGCTTTAAAATAATAGCTCAAGTTTTCCACCATAATACCGACATCAGCAACCGACAGTAATTAATCTCATCGCGAGTCTATATGCTTAGTGAATATTTTCTGAATGTTGTTGTGTCTTCGACTTTACAAATATACTGTAAGGTAAAACTTTTCAAATTAATATTTAAACCTAATTTGCGTAAGAATTTAATATATTAAAATAATTTATATCAGAAAATTAATTACATCGTAATTGGAAAATTAATTGACAATTTCTACAGATCTATTTAGTAGATATCCATAATAGTGATCAAGTAAATCTTAATGAAACATTAAGTTTTCAAAAAATATTCCAGCTTTGTTGCTAATAATCTTTTCTAAAATTCAACTCAATAGACAGGTCAGAAATTCGAGAAATTCGAATGGAACAGACAGAAATGTGTTTACAGCCTTTTCTGGTATTGGCATTATATAATATTTTTATTGATTCTTGACCATTTAATATATATATATATATATATATATATATATATCTAAATGGATGTCGGTACATTGGTATATTTGAAATTAATAGACCGTTTGACCGATCCGATCAACATGAAAGTTGGCACACATTTCTATTTTTTCAAGGAGAAGGTTTTTATGTTATCCATTTTGTTGTAACTCGCCACTAGATGGCGCTGCGGTACATTAACTTCTACACCGTTCAACCGATCGTTATGAAAATTGATATACATAGGTATTTGAGTACGAAGAATGTGTTCAACGGGAACAGCTTTTGTTTAGGTTGTGGCAAAGGGAGAAAAGGAAAAAAACGGGAGAAATGGGAAAAGTAACGGGTTGTAATAGGAAATACAACGGATTTCTGTTTTGGTTTCATTGCGACACCGAGAGAATGGTAACGGAACCCACGAAACACACGATTCGCCAGGACCAGGAGACCTCCGGGCACCACTGCAACAACAGAATCTGCCAATGAGATCCGGCAAATAACGGGACCCGGCAAAACAATAGGACCAGGCAAAACGTTTGCCGGGCCCGAAAGCGCGGCCGCAGTCTACGGCAATACGTGGAATGCTGATTGGTTAGTAAAATGTTTAAACAATCAACATTTATTTACGTTTTGAATATAATTTTGTTGTTCATCAGAATATAAATATATTTGTTTCGAAATGTAAAAAATTTTATACTTTTCAAAAAATAAAATTAGTAATATTAAAATGACAAAGTTATAATATAACATCAATTTGACATATCTTTGTTTATTTTAAATCAACGCATAACAATTAGAAAGGTGTTATTGTTGACTTAAAATAACAAAAATTATGTTCTCTGCCAGTTGGTGAAAGAATAATAAAATATTAATGTAGAATGTAAGTAGTATTTATTTCTAGGAGTAAGACCAAATTTTAAATAGGTAGGTGCACTATTTCTAAAATATTGAAGATTCTATGAATTAATTTAATAATAGAGATAGGATGGACACGTGTTTCTAGCCTAGTGGGTGCTGTCGTCAGAACTCTCTCATCTCACTAAAGGCGCAAGATATAAAGAAAATTTTTAGAATTAAGTTGGACCGAGTCATAGTAACGTATTGATAGAACACCGGACGCCTAACCTGGTGTAGTAATATCTGGCGCTTATAGTGGGAGGAGAGGTTGCTGACGACAGCTATCACCATGCCAGAAACACATGTCCACTCTGGTTCAGTATTTCCGAAATCGTGCACCTATCTGTATAAAATATTAAATTAATTCAGTGAATTATGAATTAATTTTTTTATTGTGAATTTAAAATGGAAAAAACCTGATTAAATTGGCTATAGTTTTTCTTGTTAATAAAGTTTATTAATACAAGGATGACCAGGAATAATGTCGACTCATATGCAAGTGTCCATGTCGATTTATTTTGGATACGCAAATATTTATTTTACTATGTAATAATAATTAAATACTATGTTTATTCAGTGAATTATTAATAAATTTTTTTTATTGTGAATTTAAGTTGGAAAAAACCCAAGTGATATTGAATAAATTAGCTATAGTTCTTTTGACGATTAAATGAGTTGGTCCCATTACAAATCCCTGTCGATGACATGTGTATACAAATAGCTTAAAATATCCAGACGAGGGCAGATACGTATTTCCAGCGTTACGGAAGCTTTCATCAGTACCCCTTTTTAGTAGTTCACTTATAGTCTTCTACTACACAACTACACCACCGTCTGGATGTTAAGCTATTTTCAAATATGTATTAAACTTTGCATTTCATCTAATAGCAGATTTCGAACATAACACCTACTGATTTTCTCCTTGGGTTAGTTCTGTTTCGTCCACCTGATAGAAGAAATGTGGTGTAGTAACTACGAAAAAAGGGGTGCTGATGAAAGCTTCCCTAATCCTGGAAATACGTATTTGCTCTGGTCTGGCTTTTTAAGCTATTTATATACGCATGTCATCAATAGGTATTTGAAATTGAACTAACTCATCTAATAGTCATCATACAATTATTTACGTCTTAAAGTAATACTATTAAAACATTTTCATTTTATAGTTTTTTTGGTAATAAAGTTTATTAATAAATGATTGCCAGGCATAATGTTGACTCAGAATGTCTATGTCAATCTATTTTTGATTCGATATAACTTGATGGCACAAATATTTATTTTATTATATAATAATACTTATGTACATAAACGTCTAACTTTGTCCGTCCGTCCGTCCGTCCGTCCGTCTGTCCGTCTGTCTGTCTATGACTAGCATTTATGTGCGCGTGAGATAGTTAGTACTTTTGTAGTACGTACGAATGCTGCATTAAAAGAAACATGAATTACATTAACAGAAACATGAAATAACCCAACTCATTTGGGTAAATAAAATATGACCTGGTAATGGATAGTCGTTTTACGACGGGTTATCATCTAGTAATAAAATATTAAGTCTATTTAGTGAATTATTAATAATTGCGAAATTAAGTAGGAACAAAACTCAAGTGGTATTGATTAAATTAGATATAGTTTTTTTTTTGTTAATACAGTTTATTAATATAAGGATTACCAGGAATAATGTCGACTCATATGTAAGTGTCTATGTCAAGTTATTTTTGATTTGCTATAACCTGATTGCGCAAATATTTATTTTATTATGACATAATAATAAAATATTACGTTTACTCAGTGAATTATTAATAAATTGTTTTTATTGTAAATTTAAGTTGAAGAAAACACAAGTGATACTGAATAAATTGGATATAGTTTTTTTGTCAATAAAGTTTATTAATATATGATTACCAAGATTAATCTAGACTCATATGTGTCCATGTCAATTTATTTTTGATTTGCTATAACTTGATAGCGCAAATATTTATTTTATTTCTGATTAATTTCATCGTATAAAAATATTTAATTTATTTTTATTTCTATCTTTATTGAACATTATTAAGTGATAATTTTGGATTTACTAATATTAATTTTATTTTATTCTAATTTGTTCATTTAATGTTATTTTTTTCAGATCCTTTCCATTATATTGAATTTAAGTTTATTTCTGTTTTTTTGTTAACACCTCTCCGTGTTAAGTGCTCAAGTATACGTACCAATTATTTAAGAGATACAATAAGATTGTGTCTATAATCAACAATTTTTTCATCAATAAATTCTTTTCTTTTTTCCGAGGAGCTTTGGACATATTGCGAGTCGACACAGATCTCATTGTAATCGACGATTCCATTTGGAGGTCTTTTTAATAATTAATGAACAAATAAATATTTGGGTCAGGTAGATTGTGTATTGCAAATACAGTAATAATTGATTGTACAAAAAGAGGTTCAAAGACTTAAACAGCTCGAAAACGAAATAAGTACTCATGGTTTAACTATATTGTCGCATTGAATTTTAGCCGGGGACTCACAGAGAGGTGAAATTCGTTCAAATATTGTACCATCGGCATATACGAACTTAACCTTTCTGGTTAAATTTGGAATCGGTTGAACTGTAACTCTTTATTAATAAAATATAGACAAATTAGAAAAGCTGATGGCTTGTAGATCGGTACTACTTAAACTTGGGCACATTAGGAACAGGCGTAAACAAATAAAATCATAACTATGCTAGAAAATAAAACCTATTTACCTCTTTCAATTTGTTAAATAACTTGTAACGGACAGGATAAGAGAAAACACATGCATAAACCAAAACCAAAAGAGAAAACACGTGCATAAAAATAAAAACAGGTAATTAAAAACAAAAATCGCCTCAATATATATATTTTTAAATTTAAATCTTTCAATAAACTCATCATAAATAATTTCGAAAAACATTGAAACACCAAATATTTCCATTAGTGAAAATAATTACAAATATTTTGATATAAAAAAAAATGAATTAATAATTCTTTTTAAAAATTTCAATTTAAAATGTTTTTTTCGGACATTTTTTAACAATATTTTTTAAAAACCAAAAAAAAATAAATCTAAATAAATGTACAAACAAATTTACTGAGTTTAAAATTAAAAAATATATATATATATTTTTTTTATAAATAATTAAAATGCAAAAATAAATAATATATTCGATATTCTCTTCAGACTAACATAAAATTCTAATCTATAAAAAAAAATAATAATTCTGTTCACGAATTTATAAGGACTTCATGTGTCTTATCATTAACATAATTTTACTTTTTGTCCAGCAGGAATATATATCTTAACAAAACTTTTACTTGGATCTGTATCATTGCAAATATTTTGAATATATTTCCAAAAGAAAGACAAACCCCTCTCTTGCTATACTATATAGTAGAACAAGAACATTGTGTTCTTCTTTTACGCGAGAACGGGGATAGCAATAAATTTACGTTGCCACTTGAATTCTTGTAAGAAGTGGTTTATATCTTCTTTTCTTCCCAATTCCGGTTCGGTTAAATGCTGTGGATTGTTTCATTATTACAGGTGACTGTTTAATTAAATAAATAATTCACGAAATGTCTTAGAAAAAGACAATTCAAGGTAAATGTAATGCAAAAAGCTAATGTACAAATTCTGTTTCTATTCAAATTCTATTCCTGTCTTAATTAGATACACTTAAGGAATTTCGTATAAAAATAAAATATAACTAAGCAAAAATTAAATGAATATTTTTTCACGAGACCTGCAAAACGGTAAGATTTTAGCGGTATGACCTAATATCTACCATTCTACTAGAGAGCTTATCACTAATCACATGAAGCTATGTTTGATGCTGCAATGAAAATGATCTGCGCCATTCCCTATTATACAGTATGCACTAAAGAAGATTTAGAAATAATGTTAAACAATGAAATGACTGAATCAGAAGAAACGGGAGTGTCAAGAAATTGATGACAACAAATCAATTATTGATAACAACGAATTGCGGAATAATTGTGTCAAAAGTAAACAACATGCAGTTGAAGAAGTATCAAGGATACCGTATTTGCAATTAGTTGAAAGAGAAAAAGAGGAGTCGCTGGTATGTCCTGATGACTCAGACGAGACGCAGAGAACTTACAACATGGTCGATAAAATGATGCGGTTCCGACAAGCTAAACGAAAAGAATTCCTCTCCTGCAAAAGCTTGCAGTAGTTTGCAGAGCTTGGAGTAGAGCAGAGCTTGCAGTAGAGCTACCGCCCCCCAGAAGCTAGAAGCTTCCTGCAGAACTACAAAGCTAGTTTTTGAATTTATTGCCTACGTTATTCTCATTGGTCAAGAATATCTATTAAAGTGGTCGACATACTTACGCCAACTATTTTTAGAGAAAAAAAACTGTATCAACTGTAGTTGTCGAACAAAAGGGTAATAGGAAGTTACACTTTCGTTGGCTCGTAACTATAAATTAATCGAATTACTATGGAGCACCGCTAGATCGCCGTGGATTAAGTAAAACACACTGGTCTAATGCTAACAAGAAAATCTCAATTTATTAAAATTAATCAGCCATTTATATACTATAATCTAAAGTTATTGATATACGTCAATAGTAGGAAAATGAAATGGTATGAACTTATTGTACGGTCTGCGCGCATATGTATGGTTTACTTAAATAATTAGAATGAACGGTCTCTTATAAGTAAACAATAAATAAGTTATTAATAATATTTCGATTTAATATTTATAACCGTATTACTTGCGATAAATATACGTAAGTATGATTGTCTTCATTTTAGTTAGTTTTCTTATTAAATTAAGGAAATAATAGATCTAAATTGAAATTAAAGAAAATTAAGTGAAACATTAATTAATAAATAAATTTAATAAATCAGAACTCCACTATACTTTGTTATATCGACCAATCCTTTATTAATTATTCACTTATTATTAATTAGATGTTGCTGCGGCCATTGTTTTACATTTCTGTAGACGAATAAATCTTGACCAGAGCTTGTTTTATTATATGGCAAAATTCATAGATCCTCAATGATTTTTGTTGTACGGAAAATAAATTATTTTGTTGTTAGTAGAGTATTTTAAAACCAATGGTATACTACTATAAATATATTTGACTAATTGCTGGAACGTAATTCCTTTATAAAGATTTGATGAGTCTTGGTTGAATTCAAGCAAGGTTCCAATAATCACGGTTTACTTTTATTAGTGTATGAATTTATTAAAACGCCATAAATTGTTTATTTATTTCAACTACTCTTCTCAATAAATTATTAAATCTTTGCTCTACCATTGCTCGGTAATATTGGGTGTGTTTTAACTGGAAATAGAATTTATTTATCCAGTTAGAGCTCACACAATTCCGTGTCACAAATATAAACGTGATAGTATTGAAACCTATGAGTTTTACCAACAAGCAAGTTGCAACTTGATATGGAATTTTAGCAACTTGCTATGGAAACTGATCTTATGTGGGAACCAATACCAATCCCGCACAGTAGCGTGCCGGAAAGGTCCGGTAACCCACCCGCCACAGATTATGTTGAATAAATTTAAGAAAAATTTGAGATTTTGAACTTAATAGAGTAGTTAATGTTGCCCTTAGAATAAAAATCTTGGAGATTACTGGCCTAGAGTATTAGTGAGAATATAAAGGTTATGTTAATTTTTAACGGTATCCGTTACTATAAAGATAAAAGCCTCTGTTAAGTATGCATTAAAGTCATTTATCGAATAAATGTGGAAACTCTATAGGATCAAGCCATATTTTTACATACAAACGCATTAAATGTTAAAAGAATACCTGGCGTTGACCATCTATTGCGTTAGCTTTGTGTAGGACATATCATGAAAAATAAATAGCAATTATTATTATTTCTTATTTATTCTGGGTATCAAAAAGATTTAATGTATTTTCTTATTGAGAGATAAACAATATGATTTAGGTATAAATTTAAAACGTAGTTTCTGTGCCGCTTATATTGTCTTGTGTAAGCTTATAATTCCATGTGGGTTAGAAAGATATAGAGATGCCGATCTATTTACATAGGTAAACTACTTATAAGCAGTACAATAGTCGTGTATATACAAGTCTGTACGTGAGTACGTTCTACAATTGTATGACGTGTTATTGTTTGTGCTGAATATATTAGCAAAAGTGGGATTAGCGGAATAGGAGCGACATATAATATTGACATTGACTGTAACTCGCTGATTTACACACATATATGTACACTGATATGGCTTGGTGCTACACACATACTTTACGCTGTGATGTAGCTATGTACAAACTCCTGTATGGAGAACCGTAGCGCTTCATAAAATGCCGTGTGGATGAGCACACAGACACCGGCGCGGCGGGGTACGACTTGAGCGAGCCTTTTGTATATAAAAGTGAGATTTTTAAGCAAATAAATTTAGTTCCTGTTAGTTTCTTCTGACTTCGAAAGCTCAAAGAAGTAGCCAGTTATTATTATGCACTAGAACTATTTTATATAATTTTGTTTCACTTATTAGTATTAAGTTCATTACAACTGACCACAAGAATACGAATCTTTGACATCTCGCAAGACCCGCAGCTACGTGTGACCTTAGTAATCCACTGAGAAACAACAAGAGCAGTTCCAACATGCGGTCTTATGGTAAACTAACCTGGCTCACTAGGAACATTTTTATTCCGAAGGCCGTTTTTATTCTGTATTTGTTTGCGCCATCTGTGATAAGTCACTAAGGATGCCCATTAACTGTGTCGCGGAGTGAAAGTCTGTCACAAATTATTGAGTATCCTTTACTTTTAAATTAAAAAATCTTTTTACAGTCGCAATAGCAAGCATTTACAATTTTTATTAACACATGTCTTAAAAAGGCGGCTAGTTGAAGTTGTATGGACATTTCACCCTTGATTTTAAGGGATCATCAGCACCACTGGCGAATTAAGACATTTATTCTATTAAAATATTAAAATAAAAAACAATTGTAACTTCAATGTTTTTTATTAAAAAATATTACAACAAAATAAACTTCAAATAAGAAATGAAAATAATATAAAACAAAACAAAACGTAAAGATATTTCAGTCCTTTGTAAAACAAAAATATTTTTTAGAGAAATACTTTTCTGGTCTTTTTGGAGCAAATATATTTATCATTTCCTCACTCTATCAGTACTTTCCATTAATGAAGCTTAAATATTAAGTAAAGCCAAAGAATATAATCTTTTTTCATTATTAGTTTTTCATTAATCAGAAAATGACAATTCAGTAGAAGAATTTCTTATTGGAATTGAAAGAAATATCTTCAATAATATTTCCAAATTGAGAAAAGTACACTTTACTATTGCATAAAAAACATATACAAATACATATGCAACATATACTTACGTATTAGAGAAAATCGTAGATCTTAGAAGTATCATTATGTTTTGTAAGAAAGGTACTATATTACCAACGAAATTCCTTTAGAATAAACCCAATTTGTAAGAAGCGAGATCCAAGAAAGAGTTTCTACAAATTTCGTTCCGTAAATACAACGAACCATGTGAAGCTTTTATATTAAGTTGATTTGCAGTGATTTTAAAATTACTCGCACAGTTCATGAAACATCTCACACATCTAAAGTGCATATTACATAAAACAGTGTTGGATTTTTTTCTAATTTTAACATTTGGTACTTGCAAAAACAGCAAGCAATCCAAATGTCTTATACAAAAAAATATTAGTATCAAGTGTAACCAACTCGCTTCAAGTTGGTTGAATTTGTTCACTTCAAGTTGGTTGAGGATGAAATGATGTTTTGCAATCTGTCTGTTAAAAGAATTCTGAATTATGGCACCCATTTGGTATATTTTTAATTATTTCTATGGGATATTTCAGTCACGATGATTTGAATTAAATAAATTTATGGAGTTACGTATTTACGCCGTTGACAGATGCGTAATTTGATCAATGAACGACTAAGTGTTGAACGCATGATTATTATAGAGTCGCATATCATTCAGCAATTCTTGAGACAAGCAGAGTATAAGTTTTATGCTATAGATGGCGCATGATTTATCCTAGGTGCCACTACATGGTATAGCCGTTTATTACAAGGGTTGTATTTTCTTAAATAAGGGTGATTGGACGGTTGTAATTGAAACGGACATCAGTAAGATGTAGGGTATTTGTAGCAGTAGGCGGAGTATTGTAATTATTGTATTTGAGCTTTAAATAACTGGGCGAAAATTGAGTAACTGGGCAAATGTTCCGTAAGAGGTCGGTCCAGTTAAACAACTTGGTTAATGGAACTGAACTGTTCTGACTGTATTTTTGTATGAACTGGTAATGTTTAATTTTGGTAATATTGTGATTTTTAGTTGAAGCGGCGAGGTACATTAGGAGTGGCATCTCTATTGTTGGTTGCAATTGGAGGACGAGTGAAAGAGATCCACCCTGCTCTGCTAAGAGCGCGGAAGCCTGAATTAGCCATAATTAGAATTAGCCAAATTCCTAATCCTAATCTCCTAATCTCAACATCCTTGTCATTGAGATTCATGATGCTCACCAAACATCCTCGATTATGGATGCGTGCTCTCGTCATACAACTTCCTAATTATTTACCCTCTACTAATCCATAACCTAAACCTGTAGTTTTAGTTTTAGTGTACACTTTTACTCTATTCTCACTTCACTTAGGAATTCTCAAAATTCTTTTCTCGTCGATTAACTTTAAACCTTGCTTTAACCCTCTAGCACTTAATTATTTTCTCTAATAATTAATAATTGCTCTATTATCACTCAGAAAATGATTTCCCAATCATTTCCCATGGAAAATCTATTTTTACTACTTGCATTTTTACCTTTACATCTGTCTTCACGATGGTGTAATGCCCTAATTTTCCGCACTTAGAGTATTGTTTAGTGTCTGAATAAGAAGGACGTGATTTGTTCTGGTTGTGCAAATAAGAAAAATATTTATGTGAATCTCAATTCCCTAACAGTTCTCGCTCTGTCCTAACTTCTTGTATCATGATTTCTAACGTGATAGGTCTCCTAGCCTTTAATATCATTTTTAGTGGTTCCTATAACCAGTGTATAAATATATTTAATGCATGATTTTTCAAGGTCTGTGAAATTATTGCCGCTTCCTCCCGAGTTTTTCCTACCGTGGCACAATCAATTAAATTTTACAAATATGTCTCAATTTTACAACTATACTATAATTGTTTCTCCCTTATTCTGTTTAGTTAAACTATGTTTCAACTGTTAATGCGAAAGTTAGCGCTTTTTCGCAAATATATCCTCAAGATGATTTCTCAACTCCAAAAATTAAAATCTCTATATCTGATCAATTTTCTAGCCCTACCAGTAATTGTAGTTTTTATTAACTTTAACAAAATATCGACATTATCTTCACTAAATGAACTAATGGCCACAAATATCCATAAATTTGTTAAATAATTCTTTCTTAGTGCCATCGAATTTTTTTTATTAATTTACACGCTGTATCAAGAGATATTGTCGTGCGATTCTTATCTCTCTGGTTTTTGTTATTCGTCATTGCCTTAATAGATAATTATTAATTCGCAAAACATTTAATAAAATTATAATTGCTTTGATTTAAACAAATAACGAAATATCAAAATATAAAGTATAAATTTTGGTCAGATGTGAATTAATTAAAGATGATAAATTAAAATCAATAAAAATTTTCAATCAATAAAATAAATAAATTATAACACAAATAACTCAACTTTATTATTCAAATTTATTCTTCAAATGTTCGAAATTATACCAATTTCAAATCCAAATCCAAATCCAAATCCAAATCCAAATCCAAATTCAAATCCAAATCTAAATCCAAATCCAAATCCAAATCCAAATCCAAATCCAAATCCAAATCCAAATCCAAATCCAAATCCAAATCCAAATC
>WYDF02073040.1:0-11388 GCA_009867245.2 Adranes taylori
CGGCCACTTGATACATCCTCTAATTGATTAAGGTCTACAAAAAAATGAAATAATAAAAATAATGCTACAAGAATAATAAATTTATTGATGACGACGTACCTAACGTAAATTACACATTGCCAATTAAAATTTAATAATTACATCTTATTTAGTTATATTACACAATGTTGTAATATAAAAAAATATTACGTGTATTCACTTCTTGGGATTCTAATGTAACGATCACTAAACATTTTACATAGATAATCTGAGAGAAATAGCGATTGATTAGACACGCAGACTAACTTGCAGACACGCCTTGCATCTTGTAGAGAACTGCAGGGAAAAAACTTATAGCGACAAAGAAAGAGATTGGTAGCAAGAGAAAAAAAGAACCAGTTTCGATGTGAATACTTTTTACTCCTGTATGTGACAGAGAGATAATTGAATAAATTATTAATGAAATAGGCGTTTAATGAGTAAAAGTAGGATAAAAAAAAACGTTTCCATGAAGCTTTCGCCCGCGAGGGGATGACACCGTCGAACGAAAATATTATAAGCAAAAAAATCATGGGATTGCTCTCATTTTTTCCCAGTAATGTTAACAGTTTGTCAGTTTGGATTTTAGAGTTTCAAGTAATGTTATTACTTGAAACTTATTACTTGAGTATAGTGCGTAAATGCTATTTCCTTTAAAGTACGCGATTTTCTTTAAGAATTATGTCTGGAGTATAGGTGTGAGTAAATACTTAATTTATTATATATTTTGCTTAAAGGAAGTTAAACTGAAAACCTTAACTTCTTTTTATTTTTTTGCTCAGCAAATAATTTGATTTTAAATGTAAGTAACTTTCATCTTCAACACAAACTAAGAATCGATTAATTTTAGTGTAGATGTTGATCACTTGTTTTTATATTTACTTGTTTAATAATAAAATATATCGATGGCAGATTAATCTTTACGAAAGTTTAACCTATCAGAACCACCTTAAATTGAACTATGTTGCGGAGCAACCAATTCCTTATTAATGACTTCAAATTAGTATGATTTATTATACGCTGTTGAGTGATAGTTTAGTTATTTCCTCCTGGAAGGAAACCTATGTTGCATCCAAATTAATATCTAAATGATACAAATAAAGTTTAATAAGTATTTGGTTTATTATTCACCTAAATTCATAAACCGCCTTTAATTATGTTAATCTATGTAACGAAATATTCTATTGCAAATTGATTACTTTTTGTAGATCAATACAGTGTTTAAAATCTTGATGCGTTTTATTTAAAGCGTATTTATTTAGTCCAATTTTTGGTTTTAATCAAGCAACGGTTCTAATGATTATTGTTTAATTGTATAGTATCTGTTTATTCTACAACACCAAATAATGAATTATACATTCTGTCTACGCGCTAACCTAATAATTATTCTGATTCCGGTTGGATTGAATGGACTTTAACTGGAAGTAAAATTTATTCCAGTTAGAGTTCACACAATCACTTGTCACAAAAAAAGTTTTACATAGTACACATAATATATTTATTTATCTATAATCAATTGTAGGGAATCAGGGGCCGATTCAGTAGAGGGGGTCAACCTGGGCAGTTGTCGAAGGCAGTAGATTTTAGGGGCGCCCAATTATAATTCGCCAAATATTTCAAACTCTTAATAACAACGATCGGGAATATGCCGAATCATTCAGCACGAACGATAACGTCATACCGTGAACACATGCAGTCGTTAAATTTGAAGCACGAAAATTTTAGGCCAGCAAAATTTCTGAGACCCGAAAGATCACTGGGGTTTGTGGGGATCAGGTCGTTACCGTTTGAGCCTCTACCATTTCTCGCCTCGTTTCATACATTTATATTTCGCACCATATAACATCATCTTCACGTGATTAGTTTTGGCCTATCAAGGCCCTGATATAGAATTCTAAAAAATAGTTATCCTTAAGTGAAAATTTGTAGTTGTATACGAAAGAATAAATAGATTTAGGGGACAATTAGATAGTCCTATCTTGAAAAAGAGTTAACCGGATCGAGGCGTTACCGTTTGACGCTCTACCATTTCTCACCTCGTTTCATCCATTTATATTTCGCACCATGTAACGTCATCTTGGCGTGATTAGTTTTGACCTATCAAGGCCCTGGTATAGAATCCTAAAAAATAGTTATCCCTAAGTGCAAATTTGTAGTTGTACATGAAAGAATAAATAGAGTTAATCGATAGAGAAATAGAGTTTTCTCTATTTAAAAGAATAAATAGAGCAAAAGAGTTAATCTTATGTTGAAAAACAATAAATGGAATTATGCTAAAGAATAGTCAGACTATAAGAGAAACATAAAATAAGTTTATATATAAAATTATTTGTAGTAGTTATGTTAAATGTGTTAGTTTAATGAGCTTTCCAGTAGTCTGTTTATTTAAAATTGAAGGGCGAATTTTCTCGGTGCTGTAGTGACTGTCACTACCCTTATAAATAATTCAGGACGGCTAGATTTTGTAATAGGTTGCTATTACGTAAGCAGTTCGTTTGCTAAACGAACTAATTGAAAAAAAGAAGCAGTAACCTACGGGCAGTTTTCCCATAAATACGTCTTACAAGCAAAATGTAGAAATAATCATTGCTGGTTGATTAAATACTTTCAAACTGGCGTTTTATTCCAAATTTAGATTATAGTTAAAACTTAAATATATAGAAATATTACTGTACAGTACATGTGTGATCAGTTTAACCCCCTCCTAGAAGTATAAGTTCGACCAGTCACTGAGAACAAGATTTGTAAATAGAAAATCTGTTTGTAATTGTATTTTTAATTATTCATTTTATCTATTTTTTTGGGTACTTTCATCGATTTTTATACTTTGTAGTAATACTTTGTTGTTTGTATATCGATTTTTATAGTTATCAATGGGCATGACACTCAGAGAGGATGGATGATAAACGAGTTGAACGCCAGATATTCCAACAACATCCGCAAGAAAGAAGACGACAAGATTGACCACAAAAGAAGTGATAGAAGAAGTGGAAGTGACCGGCAGATGATAACCTTGACTGAGAAACATGGAATGAAGTAATTGAGAAGGCCTAGGTAATTCATGAGTTGTAGATTATTCATGAGTTGTAGCCGATGGGTAATATAAACAAGTTAGTAAAACCAAATAATAAAAATACTAATTAGTGAAATTTTAAAATATACAGTTAAAAAATTATAACGTGGTTGTCCTCGTTCTGGAATGGTTTTCTGATAGAGTTTCTGCGCTTGATACTTCTAAATTATGTAAATAATTAAGAATGGCTAGATTTGGTGAAACGTTTTTTATTATTTAAGCATGTTGTGTGGTACACGAACTAGTGAAAGAAGGGCAAATGTTAGTTAACACTTCGAGTTTCATTTAAACGTCTATATGTAAAATAAAGTATAATTTAGAAACATTTAGAACATCTTACTTAGGTTAGAATGGCTCCATGTGAAACAGTAAGTAGCGTTATATTTTCCGCCGAATAAAAACAAAGCGATGACGTAATTTATACAAATCATATGGAGTAGAAGTGACGTCGCTAATTGGCGATGATTAAGTGGTAGCACCACGTGCTGTTTCAGTGTACGAATAAATCGACCTAATTGGTGGTAAATCAATAATAGGTAAAAGCGTACCGTATGGCACTGGATAAGTATATGTGGAGAACGCATAGCGGATTGGATATAAATCCATTATGGCCGAAAGTAAATCCATTATGGCAGAAAGTAATTAGTAAAACAATAGCTTAGGTGAGAATACAGTAAATCAGAGCAATTTACTTGATATGGAAAAAAGTTGTGAGAGATATCGACGTATAAAAATTAGCTTGCCAAACAAAAAAGGAATAAAAGCTCAGCACGTCTCATAGAGAGCGATTTTTGTTGATTAAAGACTGAAGTCACTCTGGGGTTTGAACATAAATCCATGAAATAAATTAAATTAACTTATAATTACTTCCAATTTAAATCATGAATAAATTGAAACATTAAAAAAGTTAAATATGAGGCTTAGTATTGAACAATATTCGGTAATAAGTAAATAATTTTTTGAGTATAAATTCTTGGAATAAATTAAATTAAATCGGGCGGAAACAAGTTTATTTATTGAAATAAATTAAAATGAATTAATGAGGTAACTGTGCTTAATTATAAATTAAGTTTGTGAGGTAAGATCAATAGAAATTGTAAGTGGAATTATTTTATATTTATTTGAGCCAATTTGAAGAATCAGGAACGCCATTTTGATTAATTTATTGACACGTAATAATCGGAACATTTTATTTTATTATTTTTGTGTGGCATTATTTATTTGAGTGCATGAATATTTATTTTAAATGCACACATACATTTCCTAAATCATTGTCAGTATAGTTTGTTAAGTTTATACTTTTCTTTCATTTAATCAGCCTGAACTAAGAAAGACGATTTGTGACTCTAAAGGTTACGTACTTTAATACCTACTTTGATTTATTCACGACTGATTGAAGTTACAATTTATGAAGATATAATTCCCCTAGTTTCACAATACAATTTAGAATAAAACACAAGACTTTGCCATTGATGACGTTGTGTGTACTTTTCAGATTTAATCGTAAAGTTATCTAGACAGTTAATGCTACCATTCGATATCTAGACAGTTAATGCTACGTTTATAACTTCATAAACTATAACTTGAAACAGTCGTGGATAAATCAAAGTAGGTATTAAAGTGAATCGCACTTTTTAAGTATTGTGCAAAAGGGTACCTAGGGCAGAAGAGAATTGCTAGGTACCCCATACAAAAGGTTCTTTTACTTACCCGTCTTGTTGGAGAATGATAATTTCCCCGAAAATAAACGTGAAAATATGTAGAGGTTGGAATTTGTTAATATTCTATTATAAAATAAACATACCATCACCTTCAAAGCTCTCGTTCAAAACATCATTTATTATTTCCTCTGATGATTCTATCGAATGTTCACGCCATGTTTCTCCATTATCTGACCTAAGTATGACAATTTCACGTTCCTTACCACGTAGTGCCGCAAAATGTGGAACCTCGATGACAACGGGTCTGAAAAATAAATTAAATACAATAAACTAAATTTAAAGTTCAATTAATTAATTTTTCTCTATGAAATGTGCAAAATTGTTACGATGTCCCTGGCCTGGAGTTAATTTTGGGACATACTAGCAGTTTAGATGACTTAAATCGGATATGTGTGTTTTAAGATTTACTTATCACTATCACCATACTTTCAATGTTGCCAGTTGTTCTCATATCATTTTCAACATTGCTTCTGAGAGATATGCTGGTCCTGTTTAACCATGTTCCAAAAAAGACTAATACTACACTTTTTTTATTAGCGTTAGGGATTCAAAGTCTGTCATTTCAGGAAGGTCAACCTCGTTGAAATTCAATATATCATGGCTTTACGCTAACATAAGAAAACAGTACCTAACATCGCATTAGCACCAACAAAATTGCTAATCTAAGAAACTTCTCTCCAAAAAAATCACAACTTAATAGCGTGCTTTGTTCAATTTCATAATTTCTTGGTAAAGGATCACTTAAAATTCCAAAATCATTCAAAGAAGGGTTACTATACTTAGATCATGGTAAAAGGGCAAAACAAAATATTGTCTCCTTGAAAAATAAACAAAAAGTTCGTTAAATATATTAACATTTCTTGTTATTTGTTTCCTTCTGTTATTAAAGTTAAAATATAATTTGAATGTAGTTACCCTAAGAATTTGACTCCCACTGGTCCCAATTCCAATATTCGACTAGCCAATGCCTCACCTTCCATTAGTGGAGGTGGATGTGGTGTTCGTTGTGGTCTGACGTATCGACAAGTAATCCTTGTAGGACTACCAGCAGCCCGAGGTGGTACGATTATACGCACTCCAGAATGACGGCAACCTCGCATAGCACCCCCACGCGCATCCACAAGAAATGATACTAAAAAGCTGTAATAATTAAAATTACAACAAAATATAATAATTACAAACAATATAATTACAAATATACATAATAATTACAAACTTACGTTAAAAATAATAATTTTTAAAACGAATCCTTGTATAATTAAGATTTGATATGTTCTATTTAGTAGAAATTATGCACAGTAAAAATTTACTGTTTCAATAAGTTAATTGTTTTGTGTGAAAACGATTGTAAAAAAGTTTATTCTAGGTTACGTTCAAATTACAAAACAAATTTGTTTCATTATATGTAACTTAATATTTTACTAGTCAGCAAGATAAAAAACTCATTGATGTATATTACTATTTGTTTACGTTCTACATACGTTATATTATACGCACTTAATTGATATCAGAGTATATTTGGTACATGATTCAAATCCAGATGTTAAAGGAATGTTTATTTTTCCAAATGTTTAAACTTATATTCATATAATATAACACACAAAACGTGTGCATTTTCTATTGTTAAAGTACTCTTAAGTACGTTATGCTAGTTTTTAATTTGTATATATTTGTTAATTTTTGTTAGTTAAGATGAAGTTGTTCTTTTTTGATATTCATTTACCCACTACGCTGATTATATATCCTGCAATTTTCTAGTTTGACTAGAGCAAACGCGGTGGCATTATTTTGTCTTCCTTTGAATATTTATTTATATTGAATGAATTAAAGGCACTCTATTATCCGGATGGTGAAAAATCGCCCTCAACGATGGAAGACGTTGACTGCTAAATGCAGTCAACGTCTCTGGAATCAGGAAGAAAAGGTTATTAATTATTTTCCCACAAATCCACCTAATTATTTTCTCACAAATCTACAATGGCCGACAAAAACAATAAAATGGTCCTCAACCCGGAACACTACTTAAGTGCGCAGAGGGTGCAAAAAAATCCCCCCGTCGTCAACCTCTGTAAACAATTAAGAAAAAATGAAATTCTATGAAAAAGTTGTACGAATAGCAATGTGGACCATATTGCAATATGCAATGTACGAATTGCAATATACAAGTTTCATTGAATATGAAACTAGCAAAGGCGGAAGCTAAAATGCGCAGACTCAACATCGACATTCTGGGGATGAGTGAAATAGCGACCCAAGATTAGGGGTTGGCACGACTCAATGCGGTACATTATATTTTTCTGTAGGAGTAAACGCTAATCATAGAAATCGCGTTTGCAATTCTTGTCTCAGCAGCAATTAGCAAGGCAGTTTACGAATACATTCCAGTGAATGATCATAGAATGTTGAGTATTATCCAAATATACGCTCCAACGGGTGATAAGCCTGAGGAAGAAGAACACGAATATTACGAGAACCTGGAAAATATCCTAAAACTAGCAAGTGAAATAATCGATCTTATGGGTGATTTTAACCCGAAAATAGGACGCGGCGCTGATGAAGAAGCTGTAAGAGAGAACGAACTGAGTATAAAAAATGACCGAACAACCTGACACATACAATGCTGCAATGAGACTGAAATGTATGAAACAAATACCTTTTTAAGCTCCCTCCAAGAAGGTTGCACACATTGAAATCATCTACGGATCAAGAGGATCGAATAATAAGAAACCAGATAGACTTTAACTTATTCAATCGGACACTAAACTGTCATGTTAAAGCAGTAAAGACATATCCAGATGCTGATATAACTTCGGATCACAACCCTGTCATTATGAAACTTCGTGTGCATCGGTTCAAAAATATAAAGAAAGGTCCAAATATCAAAAGTATTGACATTCAACTCATTTAACTTCACAATCATCTCTTTCTTTTTTCTCTTATTCCAAACATACTCTCCGCTTTTCTCTACTCCCCATTCAATTTCCTCTCTTTCTCTCTCTCTATCTCTCTCTGCCCCTTCCTATCTTTCGTTCCGCCTCAATCAGAGAGTACGCCTATTGATCTCTTTCTCCAGTTATCATACTTTCCAATATTTCACCTACAGCCTTACCCATCACCTCATAATCTACTACAGATCCTCCACCATGACCCCTAAATGTTAAATTTCCTTCCCAATCTCCGTCCGTACATTCATTTCCACACACATTTTTTCCTTTCACATTTATCATCTTATCTTTTGACCTTCTCTGTACATGGGCGGTGGATGAAAGAGAGATACACAGAGCGTACTTGTGAGTTGTATTAAAAGAATGTTGGGATTAGCCAGGAAGACACCTAATGATATAGTTTTGCAGAAGATGGGAAAGTATAAATGTTGGAGTTAAAGGATGGTGAATATTGAGAAGAAGGTAGTGAATGATGAAGGGTGTAGGTTGGTCAAGGAGGTATAGACGGAAGGATTGATGAAGAAAGGAAGAGCTAAATGGAGAATGAATGGACTAAGAGCAGAATGAAAGTGAATGAGAGAATCGGATGGTCCTCAAGTAGATGGTTTGAGAATGGAGGTAAATAAGTAGTGAATGAAGTTGTAGAAAAGAGGATGGGTGTAGAAAGACAAGAGAGAAGGAAGATTTGATGATAGTCGGTATAATAGTAAATATAGAGGGATCAGTGAAAATGGTGGGATGAGTAGATATTTGTTATGAAAGACAAAGAATGATTGCGAGGTTTAGATGTGGTAATAAAGAGGGTGGAAATAAATATTGAATGAATGAAGAATGTGTATATGTGACAGGGAGGAGGAAAAATGGAGTCATTGGATTAAAGAATGTGAAGGGATAGAATGGAGTGATAATGACATGGAGGTAGGAGAAAACTGAGGGTAAGTTTAGATAAGGAGGACAAAGAAATATAAATAATGAAAAGAATCTGGAGAGAAATATATAAAATAAAATAAAAGAGAAAAGGTACCCGCCCTTTTCTGATGAATAGGGGGAAACAAAGAAAAGAAAGGTGAATGGATAAGAAAATATATTGAAAATGTAAGATAAGAAGAGATATGTAGGGGAGAATCAGATGAGAGGAGGTAGCGCAAAAATAAGAATATAGCTAGAGAATGGGCGAAATGAGGAGGGGGTAGGAATGGGTACAGTAGTAGGAAGGGAGACGAGGGATGTAAGAATAGAGAGTGCGGTTACAGGAATATGGGGGAGAAGATAATATAGCTTTCCCTTCTCAATAGAGAAAGAATTCATTTGGTTATGTGTGATTATGTTAATTTTGTATATATCGTAATAGTTGCAAGAGTTTATTGCAAGAGTAATATTGCAAAAGTAATAGTTGCAAGAGTTTGAAAAACCTATAAAGGTTTTTGATTGATTGATTGATTGATTGAGTGCACAGAAATTTCCAATACATCGGTCACATTATGAGAGGAACGAGATAAGACCTATTTATAGCAGCAAATATTATAAATTTTATGAGATGTATAAAATGATACTCTTGCAACTTACTGCTTATGTCGCAAATGTTGCGGAGGGTCAATTTTCTCATTTTGGGTGGAGCTCGAAGTGGTCACATTTATACTGCACCTGTTTAGTCAAAAATTAAAAATTAAGTGGGAAGATGTAAGGGAAGATGTAAACCAATTTGAAGAGATGTAAACCAATCTGATAACCAATTTGAATGACGCTTTGAAATCGGTTAATCCTCTGTTCTAAATTTGAAACTAATTAATGTCTTAAAAACGACATTTAGATAAATGTTTGAATTTACGTCATGTCTCCTATTTTTGTGTTCTTCAAATAGGAAGGTTGCTGAAGACGGTAAAATATTAAATCTAAAGGCATGCGAAATACGCCTTTGTCACATGGTTACAGATAGGTGCCACATGGTTTCTATTATAAACGCGTTTTACTATAAACAGCTATGAAAACAATTGAATGTAACAAACGAGTTATAAGATGATATTGCCAAAAATAAATAAATTAGTTTTTGCTTTATGTATTATATAATAATGCAAAGGGAAATTTATTTATTTTTAACTTTTGACGTCCAGTTTATGATGGATGGTATGGGTATTTGCACGATTTTTGTCTTCTGAACAAATAATATATTTATTATACTTATTGAAGAAAATATTTATTATACTTATTGCGACCTTTCGTTACTTTTCGGCCGGTTTAGTAGTAGTTCATATTTCCAAAAAGAAAAGTATAAATTTGCCGATAAAAATGGTACATTTGACAACTGTGAACGAAGCTTTACATGAACAAACAATTCATATACAAATATGTAAATATTTACCATTATATTAACACATTTTCCAAAGTTGTACAATTACTCATATTTATTAATAAAAATTTACTCACTTTTTCCAATGAAGTTTCCTGCCGCATGAAACAAGCAAAACGTTTTGTAAAACCGGAAGCCATTTATTTACAAATAAACGAGTATGTAATTTAAGCAACTAATCATAACTTTCCATAATTTTTTTAAAATGTTAATCTTAATCTTAAGATTTATTTCAATGCATGAGTTATTAATATTAAATTATATCAGTATCTATACACGCTGAAATTGCGCTCGTCCCCGCTACCTTAACAAAAATGATGATGTAATGGTGCGGATGGATATTGTAACGAGACGATTTGTCCTCGTTCCAATTTAGTTTTATAATAGATAGTTTTGTATGCTGGATACTTCTAAATTATTCAAATAATTCAGGATGGCCAGATTTTCTGAAAGGTTGTTATTATTTAAGCAAGATATGTGCTAGATGAATTAGTGCAAGAAGGGTAAATGTTAGTTAACATTTAGGGTTTTATTTAAACTTCTATTCATTAAATAAAGTATTTAAATTTAAAAACTTTTAAAACATCTTACCTAAGCTAGAACCATGGGAATCGAAGAATAGCGTTATTTCTTCCGTCGAATAAAAACAAAGCCGACGACGTTAATTATACAAATTATGTGTAGCAGAGGGGATCCCGGATTGGAGATAATTCATGGTTGGTGATAATTAATAGCGTTCTGTTATCAGTGTGCATAGATCTGATTGGTAATTAATCAATAGTTGGTAAACGTGGACATTATGATGCTGGATAAGTAAGAGTGAAGAAAGCAAAGCTGATTGGACATAAATCCATTATGGCCGAAAGTAATTGGTAAAATAGTGGCGAAGGTACTTAGGTGAGAATACATTAAGCTATAGCAGTTTACAAGAGAAGAGCAAAGTAGCGAAAGAAATTGATCGTAATCTTCGTAGGAAATTAGTTAGCCAAAAAATGATTAACAGTTACCACAGCCCACAGAAAACGAATTTTCTTGATTAGAACGAATTTTCCAGCCTATATAGAACCTATATAGGCTGGAGGAAACTCATGAGTTTATTTGGAATAAATTCAAGATTTAACATAAAATCATAAATGCATATCGTTTCAAGTTGTAATTATAATGTAAGTATAACATTGTTTCAACGATATGCATGAACATTTTTTATACTAAGTGAATAATGTTCGGTTTAGTTCAATGTTAATTAATAAACGTTCATTGGCTTTTAACTGGGTGTGGTATTAT
>WYDF02073062.1:0-11387 GCA_009867245.2 Adranes taylori
AAAACAAAATGCCCAATACGCGGAGCACAACCCGGAATAATAACAACAATACATATATATATATATATATATATATATATATATATAATTAAAATGAATATTGTGTAACCTGAATATATTGTCTCAATATTTATGAGATAAAACTCTATACACATATGCTACCTAGCACAGCGAATACTTTGAAATAATAGAATCTAGAGGTTTGACATATTGCTTATATTAAGCATGTTAGAGGATTCTATCGTAATTTTGCATATATTCTGCCAGATATATTTCTCTAGGCATTTTAATAAAGTTATTTTGTATGCAAATGCCACTCAACATTACCTGAAAAATGTATGAAAACTGAGTATTAAGTAATTGCGTTTATTATTTCTCGTTAAGATTGCATCACTTACAATATGACAGTTACTTCATTACTTTTAAATACCTCCATGAGCAATATCATTTACTAAAATTTTATGAATTTAAAGCAAATTGTGTAATAGATATCTAACTGTTTAATACGAATAATCTTGCTTTCTTACTTGCACCAGCTAGAAATATTTTGGAATGAAAATTCGGTTTTTAAGCGGCTCCTAGCGTCCACTTCATCCTAATATTGTTTTTCATTATCTGTTTATGGGGTAGATGTTAGGAAGTAACAATTTATTGGGGTTCGTAGGGGTTCGATCAATAGCGGTTCGATCAATTTATTGGGGTTCGATCAATAGCGTTTTTTTTTTCAATCAACAAAACTTGCAAAAAACCACAGTCGTGAGTTTAAGTTACTTCTAATTGATGCTGAGGCTGCTGCAGTAAGCATAAAGCAGCTTTTTTTATTTTTGCGAATTAAAGAATCTCTACCCAAAATAATATTCTTTTCTGAAATATTATTCTTTATACGCCACAGTTTTTATTTAATAATAGTGTGACGGTTAAGTATGTCTAGTTACCAGTGATCTAACCCAACCTGCAAAAGAGTGACATTAGTAGGGAACGTAGATATGGTAGAAAGATGAAATCTTCTTCTCGACCGCTTTTGACTGACAACTGCCTCCAAATTATCTCAGTATTTAATCTTGTTTAAAAAGTCACGTATCTTTCAGATGTTTTTTTTTATTTTATTTTTTTATATTATTACAAAGCTGTCTTTCAGTTATTACTGCATACAGGAGCGTTTTGGCTTTGATTTGTACAGATCTGTAATAAAAACCTCGTATTGATAATAACCGTTATTTTAAAAAGTTGTTAGTAGAAATATAGTTGCATTGAATACGGCTATAGTATTTGATTATCGTGATTTTAAGTATTTGATTAGCTTACCTTGCTTATTTTTGTGTTAGAGTATTCTCTCTGTGAGTTTGAGAGAGTTATTCTGAATCTATTTCTAGAACTTGTATTTGACTGAACCATTGCAATTAGTATTTGTTAGTGTTCTTGTCACTGATTGATTCAATTAAATCGTGCCTGCCAATTGATTGTGCCCGCTAAGAGGTTGGAAATAAATAATTGTTAATAGGATCTGTGTCGTATTTACTTGAAGATATTATGTCTAAAATTACACTTCTTATAGTAGAGTGTTATTATATTTACCTGTAATGTATTGAATCTATTCAATTACTTAAATTCTCATGTCCGTTAGATTTATCTGCCTGGTCTACACGTTATATTTTGAAGAATTAAATCTTGTAATTTGCAAATTAGTTCAGGCTGGTAGAACATTGATAACACATCTTATTCGTGGACGAGTGGTTCTATTTTATTTATTTAGAGATGAAGTACATTGTAAGACTGATTTGTGGCCTATTTTGTTGAAATTTAGAATATAAACAAATAGTAATGCCTATGTTAGCTTTCTAAATTAATTTGACGTTAACGGACAGTAAACCATTGACGGTTCATTTGAACCGAATCGAACGTAGAAACTCACATAGTAGAAACTATGTGGGTTGTACGAGGCGCCTTGCGGCTAGAATGCAATGTATTTTGATCCGTTTTAGTTTTGTTAATTAATCTACTAAATTGGTAAATTTTGTTACGAAATTGTTTCGATATTATACTTTCTAGCTTGAGGTTCTGAATAGCATTGTAATTGCTAGGTTTAAACGTTATGCAGTGAGCATTTAATTTAGAACGAAATCTTGCATTTCGCAACTAGGCCGTTAGGGGGCGAAAGTATGATTTTCAGTTTGTATGATTGTTTGATTAGCTTTTGGGTGTGGTCGATTAACGACATGAGTTTTTCAAATTTCAAATGTCGTGGCAATGGGGCCTGGTTGTCGTTCTTTCGAAACCAGTGTAATGTTTTAGTACTCTATTGGTAAGTTAATTGATTGTGAAATTTCGGCGTGGTTTTGAGATCACCATTTTATGCATGTTTTTATAGATGACCCATTAGGGAAAGGCCATTAATCATCAGGGTGTTGTTACTGATAGGCAGCTCGTGAAAAAAGAAACTGCCGTAGTTTAGCGGAATTATTAAGTGCTTCACAGAAATTTATTTATTGTTATTATCTTTGGTCCGCGTAAATTTAAATTAATTAGGAAATCCATTTTAATAGGTTTTTTTTACCGCATTTAATTAGTAAAAGGGGTGGCCCATTATTTTTGTAATCGTTAATTTATGTAATTTTTAATTGACATATTCGTCTAAAATTGATTTTGAAGATTTCTGTTTACTGTTTATGGTGAATATTACAGATGCATTTAACTGAATGTATAATATTTAGTAAGTTCTTGAGCAGTTAGTCGTTCAGGTTTGGAAAGCCAATTTAACAATCACTTGAAGAACATGGGACTTCAATTCAAGAAATAGTCATTCCAATAATCATTCTTTTGGTTCAAAATACAGTATTCAATAATATCTTTCGATCAAATAAAGTCAGTGTCAAACTAAATCAATCAAATAATAAAAACACAATGAAATCATGCACAGAAATATAAGATAAACCTGTCAGCATAATAAAGGCGCATAAAATTGCCAAAATAATATACAATGGTTAAGAAACTTACATGTGTGCCATCGTATTCAAAATAAATTCTTTATCCATTTAATATAATTCTTAATTTGGTGTCAGTTCTTATCGGCGTAAACTTTTACTTACCGATTTCTCGTATAAATATTTGATGGTTTAATTTTACAAACTGCTATGATATATTCTGATATTTCACGGTGAAAACCGGTAAGGGGTTTGTTTAGCTGCTATGCGAAAACATTACAGACTGTTTTCGCACGATGTTATATTAACCAAGGGTCAAACCCATGTTTTTCCACAAGTGGATCAACAGATCTCTCTAAATCTGAACTCAATTTTAATAAACGAAATAGAAAATGTGTGATACACTTTCGCCTGAAATATCTGAAGCAAATTAAAAATATTTCTTCGCTTGCAATAGTTGAATCACTAATAGGTATATTTACTATTCGCAATTGAGTTTGTGAGCTGAGTCAATCAGCGGCATTTAGCCCTTAAAGACTTACTTAAAAGACATGTATTACGGTACGATAACGCATTAGTACTGCATAATGAACTGATCAATTTACCCTGAAATGATCTCTTTGTCATCGATCAAATCGCGTATTTCACATAACCTTAGATGAAAGAATGTCTAGTGAAATTATATTGAAACGACACATCAAATTGCTATCTTTTATATTGCAAGTCATTCCTCATAATTCCAAGTACTTACATATTCACAACATTAGTTTTAAATTTTTATGTGAACAGAATATTTATTTTTAATATATTTTCAAATGCATATATTCTAATGAAACATTAGAACATAAATTATTAAATAACAAGTCATATCATATTATCTATTTTTTACGACGTAAGAACATTCGTCCCTAGACATTTAATAAACATTATAAGCGTACCAAATTTTAAACTTTAGATATGTCCTTCTTAGAATTTAACTCAGATAAACGATAAAAAACAACTTATATTTCACAAATTCAAACACTTGCAATAATAGGGAATCATATTTTCTAAGGACATGAGTTTTTTCGTGACGTATAAATAATCCCAAATTATCTGACAATTTTGCCTTTGACAAATTGCGCCGAAACGTACTATACATTACTTGAACTTATTTTCTGAAACGTCCTATATGTTAAGAAATGCATCATTGACGCGCTAACGGTTCGATGCGTCGAGACGCATTGACGTTGTTGTTGACTGAAAGCATTGCTCTGGTGGTTGCGACGACGACGTCGGCGGCGTCGATCCGTTCGTCTGTTGTTCCACATTCTAACGTACAACGATCGTTGCATTTCCTTAACACGCGCTGCGTCGCGACGCTTTTCTAGTAGCATTACATCAACAGTATAAGCGCATTGTGCAGCGAACCGTCTAGACGGCTCAGTGCAAACACATGTTTAGGGTTAACAAATTTTTCCAAAACAAATTGAATAGTATTTATTATCTGCTTATGAAATATGAAGTCAAAATTTTTAATTTATTTTTATATGTATTTATTATTATCTACACACTTATTTTTATGATATTTATGACTTCCAAATACCAAAAAATTACATGTAAAAATAATATTGAAGTGAAAGTATCGTATTAATCCGGCATGTGAAAACATCAATGTTAACATCTGTCAACGAATATGTCTATCTCTGCTTTCAGTATATTGTTTATATTATTTTTCTTTATCTTTCCATGTGTGTTTCTGCTGTCAGGTACTCCACTTTATTAATTTTAATATTTACTTTGTAATTTTTGTAATGTTCGTGTTAACCAATTTTTGGTTTCGCAATGGATTTTGCTCTATACACATGTATGAGCTTAGTGATGGTATAATTATACTTGCTGGCTCGATGATGGTATTTTTTTTTAATGCCGTAAGTCTAGAATATCAGGTGATCAAAAGTTAAACAAGCAGCGTGACTTCTAGGTCAACAGTATTATTTTATTAAAAATTTTATCAGTCTTTATATATCAAATGTATTCGTATGTAACTATAAACAATTTATAATAATTTGTATGTCTATCTACGTTATCAATCATTTGGACCTTTACACATTAAGTATGTTATTAGGTAATTTATAATTTTTGCTGATGCCACTTGGCTTAAGCTAGCTTTATTCAAAAATTTATAATCATATAATGCAAAGTAAGACTATACTATAATGTCTTGTTTTGATATGTGTACATATGAACATCGCAATCGATATGTGTGTACTCTAATTACAGTGCACATTTTGTTTTACTTTTGCTAGCGTTAAGAAATTCTTTATTAAATGTTTTTAAAGAGGATATCTTTATTTAAATAGGAGTTTAACTTAAATATCAAATACATTATAAATAGGTATATATAGGTAAACATCAGGGACTATAGGACACATTTTACGTGGTTCCCATCATCCGAATAATTCCTACATTTGAAATAATAATCAATTAAATAATATATATCTTATGAAAATGCAGTACATGAATTAAATATAAACTTTTTTGGAAATATCTTGAAGCATAAGAAACATTTGACGTGGTTCTCCTGCTCCATATATCTCCTTGTAGTTTTAACAAATTATGTTCGATCAACAATATATAAATGTTTTCGTGGAATTTTCTGGGAGCATAATCACCTTAGTGCTATAACTCCACCTGTTTCAAAGCTAATTAGAATTGATTGAAATATTATTTAGAGATGTTTGGGAGTATAGAGGCCCCATCCTCCAGATATCCTTGTTAACATTAGCAATATGTTATATTAATAAAAATAAAAAATCTGTAAAATTATAATAAAATATAGAAGTAAGCCATGTCTTTAAGTCTACAGATTTGGCTTATTTCAAATATTCAGAGAATTTTTTGTTTACTTTTTCTGAACATATATTACAATGATAATGTCTATTTACAAAAAAGTGACCTTGAGCATTAGCAATCCTCAAGAACCTTGGCCAATTGTGGTTCAATTAAATATGGCGTTTATTGTATTTGTTCTTTTGTAAATATATTGCATCAAAATTAATGAATACATAGAAACTATCTGGCAACTGTGAAGAAACTTTTGACGTCATCGCGTGTCGGCAAGCCCAATTTCGTGACAAACTAAGATGCGGATTCATAATAAAAGCGCCGGTTTATCTACATGTACTTTGATGGATATGTTTGTATATACCTATTTTCAACTGTTTTATACTTTACAACCATATTAATCTGTAGATCAGAAAATGTCAAAACACAAATATCATATATTAGAAAAAATATCATATGGTTCTTTTGTTGAAAATTGTCTTTGGATTGGTAATTAATGACTGTTTTAGTTTTGTTTTGTATGAAATTTGTTTATATGTTGCACCATATTTTGCACAAAAAAATTAAAGAATGGGTTATTCATTTGTATGATGTGAGCTTCAAGTAATTCTGGTGAAAACAATAATCATGATTCTCGACCGAGAATAACATTATGGCACTTTCTTTCATCTTTTTGCTGTCATTAATAGTTGCGGAGGCTCCGAAGGAGAAATCCGATGACGCATTTGGTTAGAGTGGCAATGTCGACTCAGGAAAAGTCGTAACGTTACTATGGCCACTGAAACTAACTTGTTGAAATCACTGGTGTTCAGAGTATGTTTGTATGCGTCTGTACCTGTACCCTTCTTGCGGTTGATAAAAGAAGAGTGAATGCTTTTGAAATATGATGCTGAAGAAGAATGCTATGTATTGTATAATCGGAAACAAAAAAACAAATATATTACTCGTGAAGCAAGTAAATCAACTAGCAATCCCGCAGGTTAGAATCTTGCGCCATCTACAGCATAGAACTTACACTACGGTTGTCTCAAGAAATGATGAACAATATGTCACTCTATCTAAGTCATGCATTCAAGACATATGACTTTCATTTGTCAAATTACGTGCTTGTCAAATGCTTTGACACATAACTCCATGAATTTATTTTATTCAGATACATTTTTTACTGAAATAGCATGGAAATAAATGAAAAGATACCAAGTGGGTGGTTATAATTCACAATTGGTTCCTTATTATTAACAGACAGATTGCGAACATAATTTCATACTCAGGTAAGTGAAATCCTTATTTTCTACCGTAACTAAATGTAAACTGTAGTTATGGATGATACAAAGGCGAAAAAGGTAGCACAATGTAACTGGTACTCATCAAATTCCCATATCGTATACACAAGAGCCTCATCTTTTCTGACATATTACCATTGAAAAAACTTATAATTCAGAGAAATCCGGAGGGTAAAATTTTACACGACTTATATCACGAGGCATGATGGGTTAATACTTTTGAGGATCTGCTTGATAACAATTTTGAGGCAACTATGCGAACTACTACCCGTGTAATATGGAGGAGTCTGGTCAGGAGAACCATAACCAATTTGGAAAACTAGTAACTGCCATGATCACCACACATTTTTCAAGATGTATGGAAATTAATGATGAGTCTATTCTAGTTTTGTTCTCGTTCTTATGATGCTAACAAAATCTTCTGAATAGTAAAAGCTTTTGACAACTCTTGGGACCGCCATTTTCATTTGGAAACAACTAGCGGTTCAACATGAAATTCAGAGGAACATCAGTCGACATATAGTAGTCGTTTAATGGCGGCTTGACCCTATGCTATGGAAGCAGGATGTGAATAATCTTGTGATAATATGAAGTAATACTAATCTGTTATCGGGCAGGGATAGTGATAATTATGAAGAAATTACAAGTAGTTTATGAATTTTAATTAAATACCTGTTAGAGATTGTTTTCTTATAAATTTGCGTTGATTGTTGTATATTAATTGCATTCTTGTGAAAAATATTGTCGACATCGGAAAAGTGAGATTGATTAGTACCAGTTACATTGTGCTACCTTTTTGGCCTTTGTACCACCAATAACTATAGTTTGAGGAAAGAAACCTATTGGATTCAGCTTGTGAAGATTAATTCTAAGCTAAAAAGGATTTTTTTATGTTTAGTTACGGTAAAAAAAAAGGATTTCACTTACCTGAGGATGAAATTATGTTCGTAATCTATGTGTTATCTGAATAAAATACATTCATGGGGTTTTGTGTGTCAAAGCAAAGCACTTGACAAGCAGCACGTAATTTGACAAGTGAAAGTCATATGTGTTGGACGCATGACTTATATAGAGTGGCATATCGTTCGCCAATTTTTTGAGACAATCGTAGTGTTAGTTCTATGCTATAGATGGCGCAGATTCTATCTTGGGGAACGTTAGTTGATATAGCTGTTTATTATAAGGGTTGCATTTAGTTAATTAAGAGTGATATTAAAAGTTTGTAATCGTTAGAGTAATTGTCGTGACATTAGTAATACTTATGGTTATAGTCGCAGTACAGTAATTAAGTCAACTTGAGTTTGAAATAACTTGAAGTTTGCTGACTGTATTATTGTAGGTACTGACGATATTGCAACTTTGGTTGTAGGGGAGATTGTGTATCTCCTGGCCAACGTTTTAAATTTCAAGTTTTCCAATTGGATTACGTAAGAGCTGTTGGTCCACTGGGACTCTGTTGATTGCAAGCAGAGGGCGAGTGGATGTGGAGCACTGTTCTCTGATAATTAGCATCATATAGCCGCCAATTTCCTAGTTCTTACTAAATTAAATTTCCCAAGTATGAAATATCTTTGTGAAGGAAAATACTATATTCTTTAACGGGTTGGCATTTGAGATATTTTTAAATTAAGCCCTTAAGCACTATTATGTGGTAAAGCCCGGATTAGGTAAGTTTATTAATTGTTGAGTGTAAAGATAGCGCTAGAACGTATTGTAATCATGAGGCAGCACCCTTAGTGCTTAATCCGAGGCTGTTGACTTGCAGTTAGATTTTCGGTGAACGTTAAGTCTCCCATGTTAGAGATCTTTACCGTAAGGATGAGTTTTCAGTAGGCGATTTTTTTGGAAGGACCTGGTGTTTGGTGTTTGGCAGACATTTTGGGCGCAGCAAGGACCACGTGCATCTGAGCTTTCGATGTCGTCGGTGGCAACGACATAGGCAGCTGTTGGAGGCTCCCCAAATTGTGCCATCTGTTGAGTCATCTCTGAACCAACCGTCGGGACCATCGTCGAAACATTGGTGGATTAAGTATCTTCTTTAAATTACCTTATATTTTGTCTCTGATTTAATTTTTGGCGCCTCGCGCATTTTGTATAAGTTTTGTTAGCTTACTGACAATTGCGAGTTCATTTAATCATTAATATCTTCTATCAACAAAAAAAACCTGCAATTAATGCCTAAGTTATCCGAATTCAGGGATAAAAATTTGAAATAAATACTTTAAAAAATCAGTTGAAATAATCAACTATTACGTTGACACACACACTTTTTCGAATCGGAAAGATTTCGGTAAATGTTGTAACATTGTTATTAATTATTATTATTATTATCATGTTTACTAATTAAATACGAAATGAGCATATAATTCAAATCTATCTTAAAGAAGACTCTAAGATGATTTCTCGACATGTGCAAAAATGCAAAACTGTAACATTCCAATTTCCTACATGTGACTTGTGTGGGGAGAACGTATTAGCATAGGGCGTGCATTAAAGGTCTCTTACACGACCTACCCCACAACCTACATGTTTTTAACGCCTATATGCATTGACTCCGCGCTCTATTCAAGATTGGCAGGTACGATAACAGGTGAGGTGTAGTACTACACACCGGAATACCACAAGGAATCACTATCGATACGATTCAGCCGCTAGCATACGTGGAAGTACACCCACTAGATTTCAAAGCAGCATTTAACTTAATGATTGTATTAAAACCTGAAGATTACTTAAGTAGTTTAATCGGTGCGGTTAATTACATTTTTAGATGTCTAATTATTTATTCTTGATGTAATTATTGTAAACTTAATGCTTTTTTAAAAACAGCGCTATTTGGCCCCAATACTACTCTAATCAATAACACTCTATGTTTCTATAGTACGAAAATTCTTTAAAGTAGTATAAAACACATGGATCCAAGAAGTTTGGTGTTTAAAAAGGTATTAGATTCAATAATTTTAAATTTGTTACAGCACTAACTACACCGACAAGACTCAATCAAAGAAGAAGATGGAGAAACAATTAATAAAATTAACAAAGATACAATTAATAAATTTTTTATAACCCAAGATAATATGGCTTGATCTAAAGTTAAAACTTATTCTAGCTATTTTTGAGTTCTATGAGTTTTTTTTCTACTTTCTTCTTTTATACTTTTTTATTTTCTTTTCATATTTGATCAATTCATGTTTAGATGAATTATCATTTTTATAGATAATTTATAAGCCTACTCCGCGTCACTTTGAATTTTGCTCTCGATTAATTTTAGTCGCGTAATTTTCACTTCAGCCTTAAGCAAAAGTAACGCTCTATTAATTTTATATAGAATCATAAGACATTAAGCAGATTCACTCGTATTTTTATTTTATTTATAATTGATAACGTTAACTTCGTTATTCGACAATTATTTAAACTAATTTTATTATTTCATTTTTAAGTTAATTAATTAGTCCACAACTTAAACTTGCGTTGTCAAATAGTATTATTAAATTATATCAATTGTAAATTGCTCTAAGAATTAATAAAATAAGTTCAAATTCAAAAATCTTTACATAATTAAATTATTATATTTTCGTGTTAAATAAAGTTTTTAAAAACCCACCACTAAAATATCATTTATTTCCATTTGGAACCTATAATACATCGAGTATTTCTTTTTTATAAATTCGTTTTTTCCGTCGGCCCTTTTTCGATAGTTTATTGAAAGGTATTTTATAATGAATAGAAACAGGTTTCTACATCAAACAAACTAGAATAATTTTCTACCTCATGAAAGCAGGAAGAAAATATTTAATTATACATGCTTATAATGTATACAGCAGAATGCAAGCACACGCACATCCATACAGCATTGATAGCCAATATACTTTTTCTTTTGCACATGATAATGTAATACGCAACGCATTGGCGGTGAGGGATACGCAACCAAAAATATGCATTCGCCCATACTTCATTGTACATTATGCATTAAGCCAGTTACAGCAGAAAATATTAATGACCAGTAAACGACTGTACACGATATGCGGATGGGATTTACTGCACTGACCACTGGCATCCCGGACTGATTTTTCATACGGCACTGACCTGCATTACGCGTCGGATGCGAAGTAATGATAATGTCGGTTCTAATAAGTACCATACCGTTTTGATGCGAGGTTTGTAAGTGTTTTGCGTTGTTCAGTTAAGCGTTACTGAATGTAAATCTTTTTGATTTATACGGAGGCAACTTATAACTTCGTCGTATCAAATCGTTAATCGTTGTTTAAACAAGCAATTCATTTATTTTATAAATTTGCATTTGGAAATGAAGTTAATATATGCAATATTATTAATTTGTTTATATTTTATTGTAAATAAA
>WYDF02073073.1:0-11387 GCA_009867245.2 Adranes taylori
GAATATCTAAGAAGAGGCATAAGACAATATAACAAATGTCATATGTGGTGGAAGCTTTCCAAAACTGAATTTAAAGATAAATTGAAGACACATCTCCTGCAAAAAGCTTACTACAGAGTAAAAGATTTTGATCTACAATCAGTATAAACTACAATATATTTTAACCATAATAAATTATCTTATCTTATCTTAATTAAATATGGGGCTTAGTTGAGTACAGTGTTGGATGACAATTAACCAAAACAAATAAATTGCAGATTAAAGGCCTGATGATGAATAGCTAAGCTATCTGAAACCGGTTACCAAAGAATTCTGTTTGTGAAGAGACTTTTATTTCTTATTAACTCAAAATTACCTTATAACGATTTTTAGTTTGAAATTTACATTAAATGTAACAACATCATATGTAAATAACTATGTGGATGCTATTAAACTAGTTAGAGTCTTTCGTTATATTATAAAAACAAGAAATCTAGGTAAATCACTTACCTTTATCCTGATTTTCCTTATTATGTTCGGAATCCTCGTTAATATTCCAATAACTGCAATTCGTGCACTCCGTATTCAATTTTGATGTCTCTCTGCAACAGCTCCACTTCTTGCTTGTCCATAAACCACGATGATATTTCTTACGAAGGCTCAAATTATTTGAACACACTAAAATAGAAACTTAAATAAATTTCCGACAAAAACATTTAGATTTCAACATTCTTTTAATATTAGCATATACTACTTGCGTTCGAAAAGGAGTGTCTGATTTCAGTAAATTTAATCGAATTATTATACTAACAAAAAATAGCTTACATTTTTATTAATTTAAACACTATTTATTTTATTAGAACAATATTTATTAGAGCACATTACAGAAAACATCAATACGTACTTATAAGATCAGACATCTGTCATTCACACTACGCAAACCATCTAATCAACAATGATCATCGAAATAAATCAGTAGTAGAAGCTATTACCGCATTAACGTACGAGAAAATATTATATGTTTATAATATCTAAGCCATGAAAAGGACGAACATGCGCAATAGTAAATATAGCATTCAAAAGCCTCTTGCCCGCGAAATAGTGGTGCGTCGCGCTCCCTTGTACGTGAGTCGCAAAAACAGCTAACTAACTATATGTATACATACTATCAACGAGATATAGTCGCGGGCGGCTATTATTACACATACATTCATACGAAAAAGCTTTGTGTCGCTAAAAGCTTTTATTTCCCCCATTGTACCGTTAATAAATGGATTCTTCATTAATTTTGAAACATGTTGAAATAAACGGTACAATGGTGAAATAAACGCTTTTAGCGACTATTAGATTAAGCACGGCAGTCGAATTTAATAAGTACATTGCTATAATACTGCAATGTACCGTTAGATGAGATTATTACACGCACACGTCTGATGAGAACGTGAATCGTCGAACAAGCGCTTGTCACGTATTAGTAATATTTCTACTTTGCAAAATTTTGGTAAGTTCACAATATGATTAATTGTCTATCCAAGTGAACAAAGCTAAAAGTGTCTTAGCGAAAATGTACTAGTATGAATACTAAATTCCAATTATATGTCAATGGTAATACAATTCTGATGATAAATGTACTTATATACAGAGTAAATGGAAATGTATTTGCCTTTTATGGCAGGCAAACCTAGACATTAATTATTATAAGGGATCATCAGCATCCTCTTTATCAGTAGCATCACGGCATTGAAAAGACGAGACTAACACACTGAGCTACAAGCCCGCTGGTTATAGAAATGAAATTCATATTATAAATTATAACTTTTTGAATGCAACCAAGTTAGGAACTTACACACCTTATGTGAGAAGTAACGTACGATTAAAGGAACATTTGTACCATCTATAGAGATAGGTGCAATGAAGACGACTATAGTGAGATTGGAAACCCTTAACCAAGCTATTTTCTCTCGTCTCAATATCATTAACGATCTAGGGTGCAACCGGGTCTTTGTCTATACCATAAGAATGACGTAGATGTAAGTATAGCACCTTTAAGGCGACGGTATGGCGCTGTATGAATTTAGTTCTAGCGTACATCGGGCATGCGGAAAGAATATGCAGTAGCGTCTCTGGTTGAGACTTGCATGCTCGGTAGTTCGTATCTGCCACCTCTACAGCCATTATATTCTTACTCTAGACCAGCGTGTTTATGATACCATCTTGGCATGCAAAAATAAATTCCTCAGTTTCAGATCGCAAGCCAGCAGATCTTAAAAAGCCAATGTTAAATATAGTGACAGCTCAGAATGACGTTATAAAATTGGCCATGCATAGATTTGTCCCGTTGGAGTTCTTTGAATAGTGCCAATTCTGATTTTCGAGCTACCTTTTTGGCAATCTCGATATCTAACTCCATCACGTTCATTGCTTCACCATCATTGGCCCGCATATCTGCTGAGAACGATAGTCCAAGGGATTCGAACGCCTTCCTTGCGGCCTTATATAAAAATGACCTCACACCCGCTAATTCGTGCTCGTGCACAAATTTCATAAGAGGGTCATCTAGGTTGTTGAGAACTCTGATAGCCTTTTCTATTACCATACGGCCATGCATTGACTCAATATTCAGAATACCTCGGCCACCTTCATTTCGCGGAAGGTAAACACGAGGCAGGGAAGAGCTATGAGGCGACAAGTTTGTTCGCTGCGCTTAATTCGGAACGCCAAATTTTATTGATGGTGTTTTAGTATTTGCTGTTGAGAGTTTCTTTGATGTTGACTGCATCATGTGATTGACTTTCACTCATACCAAGATACATGTATCTATCATCAACCTTAAGGTGTGAGAAGGTTGATCCGTCGGCAAGCTGAATATCTGTCCTTTCTATATCCGGTCTTCCTTTTCTGAGATGTATCACTGCGTATTTATCTGATCCCAATGTCCTTAGTGAACTATGTTTAAGGAGTTGGTTAACTCCTTTTCGCCGGGAAAGTAGAGTAAGTCATCCATATTATTATTATTATTATTTTTCGTTCGTTTTAGAGCAGGCAGGCTTCGACTGGTGTATTTTGTGTTTGCAATCATGCATTAAGGGCTGCTACGCTGGCTAAGTGCGAACGTATATAATTTCTTGTGACTTTGTATATAATTTCTTATATATATTGCTAAGTACGTATATAATTGCTTGTGACTTTGTTCGGTATGCTGTGCTAGAACTTGTTTTGTTACAACTATCTAGGATGCCACCTAGCACTAATATCATCTTGACTTTAAAGCCCGGATTAATTGCTGCTATTTCAGATGAGATCTTTGTACTTTTCAGCTTTCTCGACCTCTTTGGATTTTATGTTTCAGTCAGCTAGACAAGACATTTCTACTACATAAATATATCTTTCCTCAACTTTTACAACTAAGTTACAACTAAGTCTTAAAAATACCATTTTCATTACAATTTTCGAAATTAACACCTACTTACTCATATATTTTTCTTGTTGTTCGTAGTTTATCATATCTGGTTTGTTTGCTTGTATTTGTTTTATTGTTGCTACGTTAAAATTTCAATAGATCTTGCATCGGGTTCTGCTGTGCCGTAATGTGGAAGAATTTGCCATCAATTCCATAATTATTCCGTAGGTAATAATATAAAATTATTATTATTATAATCAAAACTTTTAATCTTTTAATTATATCTTTTAATCTATCCCATCCTTCATATATCTAATACCCGTTACTGTAAAAACCCAGAAATTAAGTGATATCTCTTAAAGATAACCGAATACCTAAGTCTACTTAGCTCTAAAGGTTGCTTAAGAAATTAATTTAATGTTTCCTTTCAGTTTCTTACTGATAAAACTAAACTTATTGTCAAAGACTTTAACTGTCGATAGTCTAAATAGAAATTCCATTAAAATAAATTATTGATATTACGTACTTATTAAATTAATACCTGTGGATATGTTTGCTTATCAATAAAAGCAGTTTCACTATACATTCTATTTATTATAATAAGATACCTATTCTGATACATACCTATCCTTAAAACCTTTATCCAGTCTATTCGATCCTGTTCCTTTTGGACATATAAATATAGCGTGTAATCATTTTGACCTTGCTCCCGATAACCGACCAGAAATGGATGTACCACATTCGTAGAAGATGGAATCGTACAACACTGACCAACGCTCGCGGTAGCGTTACTATTCGTATGATTAATACTATTGCCGATACCACTGTTAAGAAAGTGTGTGTTACTGTTTAAAAATAATGTAGAATGTAAGTTAGAGGAATCCTCTGAGGCTATATCCAAGAATAAGTCAGCTTGTTCAATAGTATGAATCGATTCGGTGGAAATTCGCCCCTTTTCGCGCCGTTTCTGTAAATAAAAATTAATTAAATCAGTTACAGTTGTAGTAATAAATTATTATATTAAATAAACAATATGAAGTTATTACAATATGGAAGGCTAGAATAGGTCTCCAACGAAGTTTTGAATTGCCAATATTTGGAAAAATATTGAAGTAATATATAACAAATTTGATCGCTAGCACGAGTTCATAAAATTTCAATACCAATAGTTATAGTACCCAAAAAATTACTATCTTCTTCATCTAATAATGCAGGAAAAAAGTTATTGGGAAAAACAAAAATTGGACAACATTTTGATTAAAAACATTACGACAGTGGTATCGCAAATCTAGCGCCCATTGTTTCATGTTAAAGTTGCTCAAATGCAATGCTTAGATGTGTGAACATGTTAAAGTTGACAACTAGATTGTGAACATTAATATAAAATGACTGGGTTCTAAGATTTGATCAAGGAGTGTTCAAATCACAGAAGATGCAGGTGTTAAATTTAAAGATTGAAGTTATAAATTTTTAAGTTGAAGGTTCTTTAAAAGAAAGACATAAGAAAACTGCTTGGACCAAACAATTGGAGATAGGTCCTGTCAGGATAAAAGCATGCTGTTGTCCAGATATTAGACGTTTAGTGGCAGAAAGCACTGTATTCTGTGTACACATCTAAAGGCCTTGCAAAAATTACAAACAAATTAAATAAGCAGTTCTTAGGATCTGCTTATCTCTTCTTTAGGATCATCATCAAAACTATAAGCATGCGAAATATATACTAAACATATAGTACAAAAATATTTGTTAATTATATATTAGCTGACAAATTAATCCTTTTAGGAAACAATACACTATCATAACTGTTGAACAAATAAAATAAGTATTATAAGCATTTATGCAATGAGTTTTAAATTACCTTGTATAAAATTTAAAAATCGTTTAGGGCAAGAATTACGACTAGATCGTTTATAGTTTGGTATAAAAATTTGTGTTACACTATAGTGTAATGAATCATAATGGACACGAATATTGAAATATTTAATAGATAGCGTCGCGACGCTGAATGATCACGTCCCACCCTTAAATGAAATGTAGAGGGGTGCGCTCCCCTAATATTTTTAGTCAGCAATAAAGAGCGCATGTCACGCAATATGCAGTGTACAGCTGTTTATAAATTTAAATACATACGAAATACTACAAATAGAAGTTGTTTTCATAAAAGATTAAGGCCTTTATACAATTTTTAAAATCCAGTGGAATTCTATTACAATGTTTCGTACAATAAAATACTCTTCAAAATGTTTTGAGTAAAGATAAATTATCTAATTTAATTTGTAAACAAATTTTAAACTATATAGTAAGATAAAACATGTATATTAAGATTACTACTTACATCTGGATTATCACTGTCATAATAAATCAAATGCTTCTTGGTTAAAATAAACCATCTCTGCTTGTAATTAACGGGTGTATATCGTTTCTTATTTAAAGATCGCTTCACCATAAAAGCCTCTTTTACAATCTCAACCTTATTAAAAGACATTGTTTAGACTATACTACTATATCTTCATTGAATTAAAATAGGTTATAAAAGTTGTGAATTAAGTAATATTTCCATTATGTCTCAGCATCTCATACTATAGCATTATTCCGTATATTTATGTTATGGTATTTAATAAATTATATCGTATTGTATCACACCATTAAATACACTTTTTGAATGATAACAGAATTTATGATATCAGACAATCACAACAAAACAATAAACAAAAAAAAACAAATTTATTTATAGAACTTTGCGTGTGGTAAATTTATCAAATAGAAATTAACAGTATATAAAACATTTTTGGATTCCGGTTATTTATTAACTTTACGAATTTACCATAAACATAAATTAATCCGGCTTTTAAAATCATTAATGAATTAAAAAAGTTTTTTCAACTTTTTAGAAGGCGATAACGTTCATATATAATGATTAATGTTTAAATTCGTTATATTATGCATTTTGCGAAAAGATACGTTTCGATATTCTAATAACTCATTGGTTTCCACTTTATAATGCTATCTCAATCCATGCCTTCACGTTGTCAACTGTTTGTAGTTAACATCTACTTGTAAGTTTCTGTAAAACGCAAACTATTGCAAATTTAAAAGTAATTTTTACGTAACGTGTATTTCCTTGCATCTTTTTTTCTTTGATATTTTTTCCTCTACATTTAATAAATTTTTCATGAGTTCATTTTCCAAGTTCATTTTTCATTTATGATTAATTTTTATGTTATACGGCTTTTCGTTATAACTTTTGGTGCTCATGTACTTAATAAATATTTTAAATAATGTCAAAGGAGTATATTTCATATTGAGGCTCTATATAAGTTTTACAGGTGCATACAGTTTCATCTTTCATGTATGTGATACGTATAGGTATATATGGAAGATATAGGTTTAATGTGTTGAAAACTTTTTCTTTCTCCTTAGTACGTCTCTTGTATCCAAATCACTGAAATCCTTTCAGACTAAATTCAAAGAGGGGTCCATAAGGAACTTTTGGATCTCTCTTTTTTTTCTATGTAAAATATTAAAAGAAAGGCGTATTTTTCGGTGGCTGTGCGTATATATGTATGTACGTGCAAGAATTGCTCCTAACCTATTGGATTGATTTGGCTGAAATTCAGTACACATGTACACGATTGTTCCACAAAATGATTTTATAATATTTTATAAATCCAATATGGCGGAAATGCGCAATTTTTTTCAAGCAGTCAGTTTTCAAACTAGGAAGCTGAAATTTTGCACACATAATGTGTCCCATATTATGCGTCAAATAAAAAAGTCTGAAGTCTCTATCTTATACAGAACACGACGTTGCCACGGTCAGCGTTCAAAAATACTTTTCAATATATCTCAGAAAGTATAAAAGGTAAGACATTCGAATAAACTTTATTTAATAGGCGACCTAAAACCCCTTCGATTTTATTTGAAATATTTTTTTTAAATTACAATTTAACATATATACAGGCTTTCTTTTCTTAAAGTTTGCGGTTCATTTCCTCGAAAACTTTCGCACAACTTGTTTTTAAATTTCTTGTATCGAAAGATCCTTTAATATTTAAGGGACTAAGCGAGCTTGAAAAACGGACGATTTAGTATCGGAGTAATTTGACCTTGAAAAAAATTATATTGCCCTAAATATCTCGGTTCCTATGAAAGTTGGAACAATGTAATTTGGGAAGCATCTGTAGGACTGAGGGATCTCAATTGCACCAATATAAACAACTAAATACATTAAACTGATTTTAAGCAATAACAAATTTTTCAAAAACTTTTTTATTATACTGTATATTTTTATTCATTTTGGAAGCCCCTGTAATTCTATTTAAAATGATACAACACATAAGAGGTCTAACTCTTATCCAATATAAAAAACTAGATTTAAAATAAATGAGGTAAGTAAATTCTAAAATAGTCAACAGATACTACCAGGCTCAGTATAAAAAAATAATTATCTAAAGAATGTACCAGTGCCGTATAATTTTTTTTGCTTAAAAAGCAGGATGTCCCCAAAGTGTTTCCAGTGCCCCTTCACTATATTATTATCAGTGGCAGGTCCACATTAGAATTTTGGGAAGTAGGACGCGATCGCTGATTCTACCCACCCTTCTCTACCGTTTCTGAACTCGTTCTAAAAGAAGATCCAATATGGTGCCTATAACGTCATTTCCGATCTGATTTTTAATATTATTATTTAACCCTAGATGTCACTAGATTTGTAACTAGATATTGCAAGGGTCAATATAAGAATAATGTTCAGGGGCGATCAAAAAGTTTAATATTATTTAACGTTAGATGTCACTACATTTTATAACTAGATTTAAAATAAAAAGTAACTAGATTTGTAACTACACATTACCAGGACCAATATAAAAATAATGTAGAAGGACGATCAAAAAATTTAATATTATTTATCACTAGATGTCACCAGATTTTGTAACTAAATTTTAAATGAAAAGTAACTAGATTTGTAATTAGATATTACCAGGGTCAATATGAAAATAATGTGCAGGGGCGATTAAAAATTTTTATATTATTGAACGCTATATGTCAGTAAATTCTGTAACTAGATTTAAAATGAAAAGTAACTAGATTTGTAGCGATTTATAGATTACGCCAGTTTTATTTAATGTACCCTAAACAAATGTTGTGCTAATTGAATTTAATAGACGAGTTATAAGGTGACAGTCAAAACTAAAAGGTTCAACTTCTGTTTCGTGTGAAATATAATGAAAAGAATGACGTCTAGTATAAGAAAGATGGGGTGGCGATCACGTCCAATAATATTTGTTTATGTTTTACTTTTATATTGTTATTTAAATTTATTTCGAGATTTTATATAAGAATTGTATTTTGTAAGTTATATAACATACTGTAAATCATATTATGTGCGTTTGTCTCTCTTAACCTAACATATGTAAGTTATTGTAACCCTAAAAGGTTTTTATAGTTATTTATACAAATAAATAATATAAGAAGCCCAAACAAGTAAATTTATATTAAAAAAAGTATCAGACCCTGGGACACTTTTAGTCGTACAATTTAATTCATTTGAGTATAGTTTATATATTGATGTACGTAAATTAAACCACCTTATAGAGTCAATGCTGCTATGTGAATAAATTATATATCTTAATTTATTTGCTTAAAATAGGTATCCTTACATGATTTCTTTATAATATAAATTTCATGTAATAGGTAAAAATAATGTGTTTTAAGCAGCACGTTTTAAAACAGTACTTATTTAATAATAAACCAATAAACAAGTTTTTATAAAATTTAAGAAGCATGCCATTTTAAGTAATCTTACACGAACATTATACGAGTATTTAATAAATTTCCTGTGATAATTATTTGGAGTCTGCTGATTGGGTATCGGTGATAGATTTGACGTGGCTGATATGCCCAATGCCTACAATAAAATAAAGGCAGAACAGATTTTTAGGTTATGACCATCACTTGAAATTTGGGTGATATAGGCTATAAGATTTCCTTTACTTCGTAATAATTATGGATGTAGGTTCTAAAACTAAATCGGCTTATGCTGCGTATAATAATGAGAAGACTATAAAAAAATTGAAGAAGAAAGCTAAAAAGAATAAAAATGGCAAGCAAGAATCAGTTAAGTTATCTAAAGATATTTGTAAAATTACTAACAATGTTGATAAAACTTTAAAAAAGATTAAATTAAAAAATGGAGTAGACAGTGTAAGTCCCAGTCTGCAATCAAATAAATTAGATGGAAAGAAAACTACCAAGAAAAAATTGCTAATGAAAAGAAAGCAAACAGAAAATTCTCTTGAACTATCACAAAAACCTAAAAAGAAGATTAAATTACATGCAAACCATCGTATAGAAGAAACGGCAAGCAATGATAGTGATGAAGTTATTCCCCAGTTAATACCAGCCGATGTGAGCAAAACGTCCTTTCAGAATTTAACAAGTTTTGTAGATAATCAGTCTGTACTTAATTCAGAGTTTTCAAAGCAACCTGTCAAAACTATGAAATGGTTATTGTATCCATTAAAACTTGATAGATTTTTCGATAAATATTGGGAAAAAGGACCTTTGCATATTAAACGAAAAACACCAAATTACTTCTCACATTTACTATCTACTGCCGACTTAGACTTGATGTTTAGAGAGCATCCATTATTTTTTGGAAGAAATGTTGATATAGTGAGTTATCAAGATGGAAAACGTGTCACAGAAAATCCGGCTGGAAGAGCTAAAGCTACCATTGTATGGGATGCATATTCAACAGGTACGGCTGCATCAAGTATTATATTTTTGTAGCTTCAATGAGCTACTCATCTCATACAATATCTTTTTGACCTGGTTTATGTATATTTTTATATTGAGTTAATATTTGTTTTCAAGTTTTTTAAACGGATTATTTAATTTAATAAAAAATTCGTTTTGAAATTGTAGTTTCTAAATGTTTATAATTTTTTGCATGAATATTATTCGAATAATTTCTAGTATTTTATAGTTTTCCTATTGTGTTTTCATTTCAAACTTTATATTGAACATAAATTTTGCAGGACATTCTGTTAGGATTTTAAATCCACAAACGTACAACTCTAAAGTCCATGTGCTATTAGCGACTTTACAAGAGTATTTTGGAACAATGGTGGGGGCAAATGTTTATCTAACTCCTGCCGGATCCCAGGGATTTGCACCTCATTATGATGACATCGAAGCATTTATAGTACAATTGGAGGGAAGAAAACATTGGAAGCTTTATAAATCTAAGTAAGACAATGTGAAATGTATTAATCTATAAAATCTACTCATTGATGAGATAGCGTATTTAAGGGTTCATCATTGTGAATGGAGAATTACTTTTACTTTAAATTTGAAGCATTTCATTGGTTATTCCTTGTGGCTTATAGCTAATCAATAAATATTTTTATATTCCTGAAATTTAAGGAGCAGTTCTCGTAGTATTTATATAGACATATATGTCCTACTCTTTTATAGAAATCCATCTGATGATTTGGCACGAGTTTCAAGCACAGATTTTGATCATACTGATATAAACGATCCAATGGCGGAAATCACCCTCGAAGCTGGTGATTTATTATATTTTCCGCGAGGAGTTATTCACGAAGCTAAAACCGATGATGAATCCCATTCCTTACATATAACGATATCGACTTATCAGAAAACGTGTTACGCTGATCTGTTAGAAACTGTATTATTGGATGCCCTGAAAAAAGCAGCCAGTGAAAATATTGATTACAGGTATGTATATTCGGAATGTCGTTTCGTCACAAACATTTAACTTATGTACACATTCAAGATAACATAAACTACTACCTGCTTTCTAAGGGGTCAGCCAGACGACCTTTCTAAGGGGCCAGACAAAATGGTATTAGTCCTTGTGAAGAGAATATAAAGAAAATTTTGAATCCATTCTGTAAGCCAGAGAATATAATATGAAGATTAAGCTTATATATATATATATATATATATATATATATAGATATATATATATATATAATAACGCAGA
>WYDF02073084.1:0-11386 GCA_009867245.2 Adranes taylori
ATTATTTTATATTAGCTTACAATGTACGAGCTGAATGTAACTACCCTTTAAAAATAAAAGAAATATATAAATAAATAAAAGTCTATAAATCAAAGAAATATACAAATATAAATGACTCAGTTATAGACAACCATAACGAAAGCTTATAGAATAAACACTGATTTAATTATACTATAATTTTAAGTCTTCAGAATAGAGCAGAATATATTGAAGTTATTTTATCTCTGTTTTTATGATTATTTTACATACTAATATTAATTTTTCAAATATTACGTTCTTTATTATTTCCAATAAAAATAGATTCTTTTCATAGAATAAATCAAGGCTAAATATTTAAAATTATAAACTATATTTCTCAAATACTTTAAATCTCAAAGCACTATGTGGAAAAATATTTTGAAATTTTTGTTTCAATATATGTTTCAAAATATTTTCAAAATATGGTTCTTGTTGAATATACATAAGAATCTAACGTTTATCCATACTATTATCATTTTATCAATTTCTTGAATATTTTTCAAAGATAACAATTTTGTAGAAGTTTATTTAACAAATCAAGCCAACTATAAATAAGACATCTTAATCCATGAATGTTCAATTTAACTTGTCTGACGTGCGGTCAGAAACATCAATAGAAAAATGCAATCGTTAACAATTTTGACCATTGTTTACACTTCATTAAGCATTAGTTGTAATGTTCTTGGGTTTGGTAAGAAAATATTTGAATCAATTATTTACATTATTAAATTATAACTAGAAGACAGTAAGAAAAAAATATAATTATTGAAATAAACTTTACTGTTATACATGTAAACTTGTCATAAAAGCTGTAAAAGTAAACTTGTCATATAATAAATATAATAGAAAGATATAAATTTGTAAAAAAATAATAATTACGTTGGTAAATAATTTCGATAATGTAAGTTAATCGTAAATTGTTAATCAACAAACTCTTTTCAAAAAGGAATAGTGAAGAATGAATGAACTATTTCCATTTCTCGCATTACTATAAGAGTTTATCAAGATCTAGTTATTACATTAGAAAAGACGATAAAACTAAAGTATTTCTGGGCTATATTTCTAAGGAAGTATAACTTTTTTCGTTTTATTTAAGTACGTGGGAAAGTTCCTATAATTTTACTTAAAATAATAAGTGCTATGAAAAATTAGCTAGTGATTTAATCAAAATTAAGCTGTTTGTAGTACAAAGAGGAAATATAATGAATTGTGGCTCAATATGCTATGTCCTTGGTCCAAATACTTGTGATATAGATGCTGGTGATAAAGGAGATGCTCGTAACATTAATGCGGGAAATAGTCAATCTATCTTTAATTACCTGTTTCTAAGATATTTATTCATTATTAAATTGTGATGTTAACCTTCAATTTAGAAATTATTTACCGTTGAAATTAATATCAACCTAATATTTTCTATACTCCTTTAAAACTTGTACTACTATTTATATTATATATTCTTTTATAAATGTCACCAATGTTAGATAATATCAATTTTCTGAAATGAAATATGTCTCTTACATTTTAAATTAGTAAACATGTTTAATTTGTTGCACATAACATGTAATAAGTACTACTCTTATGTCAGTTATCTATGAAAAGCAGTCCCATCTTAAGAAAAACTTACTTATACATACCAACGGATACCGCTTAAGAAGAAAAGATTATATACACATATATAAGTTCTAATTCTTGGTTGGTATTGATTGCTAACTTGTATAAACAAAATTTAGAGAATTTAAATTCCATTTTACCGTGGTATTAAAAAAAGTAATTTTAATAAATCAGTAAGAGCTTTTTTACGAACCAGTATGATCTAATATAACTGTTTATTTGAATAACTTACACATCTCATTGAAAAACCACCATTTTTTCTTACTAGAAATCCATCGAACCAAACTTCAGTTTTAAAACTTTTCCTAATAAAAGATAATATAGAAAATTCATATGCACTACTCAAATTCATACGTTATTTTCGACGGTACGTTATTTGAAACATTCAAAACATTTATAGAGTACTAATAACTTTTAGTTAATCAAGTTTATTACCTTAAAACTTTGTCTGCCATTATTTAAAGGCAAATAATTAGAATGTATAATAAAATTTGTGCGAGAATGGAAATTTGTTCTGGTGAAACAACACTTCAGATTACAGGAAACTGATTACAGATTCTATAGAGCTACAGTCACGCAAAATAATATGTGTACATATATTTTCATTGTTGATTAGATCTTGTGTTCAGATGTTTTGACCCTAAAGACACAACAAAAAACTAGGGTTGGGATTTATATATAGCGACGCACATAAAATTATTTCAAAAAAAACCTAAGTATAGTCAGGTCTACCTAAAACTTTTGAAGCTCATACAGTATCAAATATAGATCTATATTAGAACTACGTTTTGACTTTGTACTTGGCAACAATAAGAAAAACTGTTCTACGTTATGTACGATAGTGAAAATATTTCATTAGTTGGTGTCTGAGGTAACAATTGAGATAAATAAAAACAATTTAAAGGAACTGTATCAACTTTTAATAACAGAATTTTATGTTCATGTAGGTCAACAAAATAATTATGGCCAAAATTCAATTGAATCTACGAATCAGAGGGTGAAACAAATTGAAACGCAGGTTGGAAGCAATTCTACTGGTAATTTGAATTTTATTTACACGTCATTAACAAATATACTCTTGTGTATTAAATAGTTTTGTTTTGCAGATTTTCTTATATTTTATGTATTGTATTATTTGTGTTATAATATATATTGAATGGAATGCAGGTTCTATGCTATTTCTGTGTACAGGCTAAATTCTAGGTTGTTGCTATGACTTCTAAAATTTTAATCACATTTAAAATTTTTTCATAAAAAATTGTAAATGGCTCCACCACCCTATATTTCACATAATGTAACTAAAAGATATACATAAGTTGATCTATTTATTATTGATCATATTACTTTATTACTTACAAGCTAAACCCCGCCACGCATCGCTGCGACTCAGTCTGATATGAAATGAACCTGAGTCTGATATTAAAAAGCGCGGCCAGTGACATAACCTAATTTCCGTGCCCAGCGATATGCCTAACAGAATTTCAAGAATATGTATTCCCGTATTTCCGTGTTCCCGCATTACGGTCCTAATTACCCCGGCATATGACCAGGGCTTTCTCGTGACAAAGGATACGGCCTAACAACATTTTAAGAATATGTGTTTTCGTATTCCAGTGTTCCTGGGTGGATGGACGTAAGGGTGCATAGACAAAATAATTTTTCAAGACTGGTTTCAGAAGCTGTATGCTCCCCAAGTGGGGGCTACTTGAAGTCCAAAGGTTTGCCGGAAAAAACGGTTCTCCTGCTTGACAATATTCCTTCACATCAGGGGTAAATTTGTTGAAAACTGAAAATGGCACAGTTTTTGCAAAATATTTACCTCGCAATGTGACAAGTTTAATACAACCAAAGCACCAGCTTGTCATTTCTGTCATTAAGAGAAAATTCCCGAGTTCTCATATTCCCGTGTTCCCTTATTCCTGTATTCCAACCTTAAGTATAAAAAAACACGCGCATATTCGAATTCAACTTTGTGTAAAAATATGTGTTCACGTTTTCCTGTGATACCGTATTCTCGATCTGCACCAAACATCACCGGAGCACAAGCTATTCTAGGTTAAAGTTTTCTTGAAAATTTGATCGAAATCGGTTGAGCCGTTTAGAAGCCCAGAGATAACATACCAATATTGCAACATTTACCTTAATATTTAAATAGCATAATAACTGATTAGCACATATATGCTAAGCTTTACATTTAAAGTTTGCTATGGTTACTGACTTTACTGGGTGACAACTTATATTAGTGAATGTTTCATGCAGACAACAATTATTAGATATATAGTAATGGTTCCAATGCTTTGGTGTAAATAATTGATCTAAAAATCCCAGAACTCTTACTCCAAAATATAAGCGCTCATTCTTGTCAACAATCAATAACGCGTTTAGAGGTCCAGAAATGCCTTATGATCAGACTACAAAAAGTATTAACAGAGGAATCATCAAAATATCTTAATTAAAAAAATATCTGACAGCTAAAGTTTTAACAGTAGCAAATTAAATTTGAAATAATTTTGTGTTGTAAGTTTACTTCCTTTAAAAGATGTAAAGCATTCATAACTAATATCGCCAAATAGACGACAGGACCCACTGAAAAAGGTGTTTTATCTACTGTTGTACCTCTCACAACCGTCGCTAATGGGACGAGACCGTGGTCGGAAAACAAAAAAGTACGATATTCCGAGAAGTAAATAAAACACATTTCGCTTGCGAAAAAATCTGTTTATTCTAATACATACAAATTTAAATACACATATTTCAAGTAAAACAAATATGTTACGATTAAAATGAGTGTTTTAATTAAAAAAGGCTGTGATGGTTTTTTATTTCAATTTTGTCAGTCTTGATCTTGCTGATAAATCGCGCCACTTTTTTACCCACAACACGTCTATTTGTGCTGCTGTTGGATGCTACTAGATGTATTTTAGCCCGACTTCAAAAGCGTCCTTGGCACCGGAATGACTCTCTGCGGTGTCACTGCCTTCTTCTTCATCTATCTAATTTTCGTCATCAACTGTAGCGGTGTATTGCGAAACCGAAATAATTTGGTCATCAGAGAGCTCTCCACTGCCTGCCTCAGAAAAGTCAGCTTCCACTAGCTACCCTTCTACGTCTGATAACAGAATGTCCCGCTGAAACATCTGTAGATCTTCTAGGGTTTCTACCATATCTGTCTCAACTGCTACTGGCTTCACTTGCGTAGCCGCCGCTGTCGATGGTCTTGATGTCACTCCATCTCTTGTACGGGAATTGTTTGTTGTCTGGGAAGTGTCTCTAGTTTTATCCAAAGATATCCAAATTACTTTCCACGCTTTTTGTAGAGAAGATTCTTTGCTTCCATCCCATGTTACGGCGATGCCGTAACATGGGAGATTGCATCTTTTATTGCAACATGGACCCCATATTTTCACCTATATCTCCTCTTCAACCACTCAGTGACACCCTGATCCATTGGTTGAATTAAAGGTGTCACATAAGGAGGTAAAACAAAGCTTTAATGTTGCCGTTTTTGGGAACATTTTCGCAATGGTGGCTTGGGGCGTTAGCTACTAGGAGGACAGCACGAGCAGGTAAATTTTTCAGTTTTAGTCCTTTTCCACTGCGGGTACAATTTGTCAAAAAATAACCATGTCTGAAATAACGTGAATTCCATCCATGATTGTTTCCGGTAATAAACCGGGAGTGTAGTCATGTTAATATTTTTTACGGCTCCGTTACCGTTGGCATTGCTCCATGCTGTAATTGTTATTCTTTCCTTATCCAGCTTTCTGCCTAACACTGTTTCATTTTTAGCGGCAAGAGTTGATTTAGGAAGAATTTTATAATTTAATCCCGTTTCGTCTATATTGTGCGCTTGATCCTGTACGAGTATTCGATCTTTAACTAACATCTCAGATTTTGATAACCCGCAATGTTAACATGTCTTAAGCCACACTTCTCTTGCATTAAATTTATCTTTATCATCGCCCAACTTTTTATGTAATTTTATAGCCTTTTCCTTAATAATAGGACCTGATAATGATGTTTCTGTACGACTTTCCTGGCAAAACCAAACCCATAACGCATCGTCCAAGTTTTGATTTGTTTATTTTTAAAGTATTATCTTTCTCAAAAGTTAGTTAATACGATTCCAGATCCTTACGATTTTATTTTTTTTCAAACTTTTATTTTTGTTACTCATACTCCCAACTCAGATGCTAACTTAAATACTGACTCACCTTGGTCCAATCACTATAGTACGTCTAGGTTTTGCATGGTAGATACAGAAACACGCTTAAATTTTGGAGTGCCGATTTTGTTTAAATATTCCAGGAGTAACACTTCACTTTATATGCACTGACGCACTGCACTGTATTTAGCCTATAACCACTCTCCACCACGTTCAGAAGATAAATGGTTTATGCCGTAAAGGAAAACAAAAGGCGAAAATGATGGGTGACTTTTCATGTCGGGACACACTCGCGCGGACGTTGTGTAGATAAATGTTTAGCGTCGGACAATCAGACAACACATGATCGTATATCCCGAGGAGACTTGCGGTAGGGACTCGGGGCTGGCTCTGCGGTGGAGACACTTTGTGTTTGAGGTTATGTTTTATTCCTCTTATATTTAGCCTTATATTTAGACTTCTTTAGCCTTAGCAATAGCGTGACCTATATCCAACGTTATGTTTTATCGGTACTAAGTATTTTTGAAACTGTTATTTTCAGATGTCAATGGTTGTTAATATAGATCTTTGTCTACTGTTTAACGATTCGCTTCAAACATTTGACCCTAGAGTGCTCCTCACCGTCTCACTGTCTATGCTGTACTTCCAGTGTATTCAATGTACTTCTAGTACCTTTTCCCCTCTATCTGATAAATATGAAATAGTAATTATTTCAAAGAAGAATAAAAATTCACACGTATGATAAATCAGCAAAATCTGACCTCTCTCAAAAATAATAACCCATTGTTTAAAAGGAGACCTACTACTTATTACATATTTCTTATAAATGTTTCTTCCTCTTGTTGAAAATAAAAATTATATTCTAAATAAAGTCAATGATCTAATTGTTGAAGTTTTTTATCTTTCGACATAGATGAAGTCTGGAATAAAATTATACAAAAAGCTTTTTCTGTCGTTTAAAATAAATAAAAACTCTTTCGTTATACGGCCAACTATTTACATATTTCATTTTCTGTCTTAAAATCTAACTTTAAGAGAGCAAATAAACTACTATAATTATGTACATATGAAATTTGGTACGTCATTCAAATCCTCGCTCAATTTTTTATTCTAAAAGTGTGTTGATTTGTTAGCACGTGTTTTGATTCTTTTAAATGTTGATGTTTATAAATACACTTTTGAAAGAAAGACCTTTAATATTCTTTATGTGAAAATGGTTTTCATTGTTTTCAAAATAAATATACCATGATTATCTTTTTTAAAATTCTAACTAATAATAATTCCTATTCAAATAAATCCAAATAATTCAGATGTACTTATTATATATTTAGTTCGCACATCAAATTGGCTTAAAAATACCGGTATTTCGATTCAAGTTATTGTACATCTTCAGTTCAAATTTCAATATCACAACGTTTCAAATCAATTTGAATTATCTGAACTTAGTATTACAATGGGAAATAGATTCATTTAATATTAGATAGCACAAATAATAATTCAAATAGCTCCAAACTCATAGAGTTACGGGATCCAGCTATTATAAAACAGATTCCAGTCGTAGGAAAATAGATTCAATTAATAGCCAAACATCTCATAAGAGTATAATGAATATCTTCAGACGATCTTACTCAAGTCAAGTTCTAAGATTAACGTTTCTATATAGATGAATACGTAAAATTTTCAATGACGTTTCGATGGCACATCTTCAGTTCAAATTTCAACATCACAACGTTTTAATTCAATTTTAATGATCGGAACTTAGTATTATATTGGGAAATAGATTCAATTAATATTAGATAGCTCATATAATAATTCAAATAGCTCGAAACTCATAGAGATACGGGATCCAGCTGTTATAAAACAGACTCCAGTGGTAGGAAAATAGATACACTTAATAGCAAACATCTCATAAGAGTATAATGAATATCTTCAGATGAGTTTAGTCAGGTCAAGTTCTAAGATTAACGTTTCTATTTAGATGAATATGTAAAATTTTCAATGAAACCTAGGTTTCGATTCCATTTATAGTAAATCTTCAGTAGTACCGATAAAACACAATGTTGGATATAGGTCACGGTATTGCTAAGGCTAAAGAAGGTCTACGTATATTAAATATAAGAGGAATAAAACATAACCTCAAACACAAAGAGTCCGTCAACCTCGCCTGCTCGAGTGATGACTATGTCATCCGGTGCACCCTGCTATAAAACTACAGAGGCTCTGGCGACCGAGTCACGGCGATATAACCTTTCAACCTAGCACGAAGGAAATATCGTTCTAACTTTGACCTCCTATCAACCCGCACTGGCCAGCGTGATAGGAAATGGCTAATTTCCTCTCGATATAAATCTCGATATAAAATTGGGAATTATTGAGAGAGGCCTATGTTCAGCAGTGGACGAGAAAGAGGCTGTTTGATGATGATGATGATGAATACGCGTTGCTCAGTTTTCTGAATCGTATAGTCAATGTTTATATTGGAAATCAAGAGGTACATAAAATCTTTCTTTCTGTCTCTTGAATTGGTATTTCTTCTAATAATACAGAATATTTGAGCTTTATTGTTTCCGTTATGTATTTTCTTACATGCTCGGCTTTAGTGTTATGCAGCCAGAAGACTTTAGTTAGACCATTGACGAACGTTATTGGTTTGCCCATTAGTGTCAATTCTGAGACAGATATTAAAAGTTTCTGTCTTTAGATTAATTTAAGCATCAGTATCTTGTCCATTAGTTGCTTCGTGTTCATTATTTCTTTGTCATTTTCACTTTCCAGATGCAGTATTGTTGGTGGTGTTTGTGCTAGGGTCACTTGGGCACCTAAGTTTGTTTTAGTTATTATCTTACTTTTTGCATTATGTTCGTAGTTCATGGTATTCTATGCTAATTGGGTAACATGTTTGCCGAAATTTGATTTCTCAGGACGAGTCAACCTTATGGCACTCCAATGTTCTCTAAATGTTGTGCCCTGTTATTGTCATCCCTATATAAACTCTATTAGAAATATTACATTGCCATGAGTAAATACTTGTTTGATAATTTATAGGTATTTGATATTTATTATTCTCAATGGAAGCACATATATTCTTGTTGTTGAGACTAGTATTTATATAAAATTTTTAAATAAATAAGATATTTGATTACTGAAATTATTTAGACAAGTAAGAAAGCCAAAATTAGATACGTGTCTTAAGTCAGATTTTAGCAGATGCATAGAATTTTTCTGCTGTTAATTTAAAAATTGTTGTTTTTATAGCCGTTTAGTAGCGCAAAATCTCTAATTAGGTTATCTTGTTCAGTAATGTCATTTAAAGCTATTGGCATATTTATAGCTCTATGAATGTGACAGTGGAACGAGGCAACTTCTTGGGAATTTGAGAGATTTGAGTGATAGGGTATTGACTGATCAATGAAAGTGTGTTCACTGTAAATTTTGAACCTAATCTTATGAACAACGTGCTGCAATTCAACGTCCAAGAAAGGGAAAATATAATTGGTCGGTAGTTCATGCGTGAACTGTATATTCGGATTAAGCGAATTAAAATAATTTTTAAGTACCAAAGCATCCGTCTTGCTACATTCAATAATACAAAGTATGTCATTGCCATATTTTTATAAAAACTTGAAAACACTTCTTGCAAAAACTAAATTTTTTAAAGAAGTGTGTAGTTAGAATCAAAAATTAATTCTGCAAGGTTTTTCATAAAAATTTCTGCTCGCAACGGAGATAGGCAAAATCACAGTGCGAAACCCTCAATCTGTTTGTATAAAGCATTACTAAACAAAAAAAAAGTTTCAAAAATTTTTTTGCCAAATTGAAAAAAAATTCAACTTGCTCAGATACATCCGACATCATCCGAAAACGCTAATAGTTGATTTAGTCTCTGTATGAAAAATCTATCCCAGAATTTTTATCACTTGCTAGTTGCTTCCATCTTTAATTTGTAGATTCACTAAAAACGCGCTGACTTTTGATATAATACCATTCAGAACCTTTTATGTTTTCACTAAGAATGATTAACCTTATTTTTGGTTTTTTATAGTATCTTATAAAATATTTATCTTCTAAACTAGTAAACGAATCATATGGTTTTCTACAATTTTGAGCAATTACCAATACCGAATTTATACTACTAAATATGATATAACTAAAAATTGAGCTTTGTCAGATCGCTTTCAGTTGTAACCTCTGTCTTTTAGCTTCCGGAATCAATGACTACACATTTCCATTCAAACTGTAAGTTCTAATATTTATACACTCATTGTGCGATGCATGCGCAAAAAGCTCTAGGTGTTCGTTTGTTATTTTATTGGAATTTTAAGCAGTAATTTTTTTTAGGATATGGCGGTTCTTATAATTTGAAAAACAATACATTTTAGGACAAGTGTTACGTTTACAAACTGGGCCCAAAATTTTGTGCAAATAAATTCATTTTACTAAATATTCACAATATACCTTGTTTTATGTGCGGAGCAATACTAAACTCTTGAAACGTTTGTTGTATCAAGGCACATTTAAGATTCAATCGCGTTAAAAATGAAAAACTCAGGCGGCCCGTACAAAAGTGTTCAGCCCGTAGAATCGAAATATATTGATTCATTTAAATAGTTTATTGTTTTTGTGATAAACTTAAATAAAGCGGATTTCAGATATTTTGTGGTCATGGTATATTCTTGTGAAAGTCACTTAGATTTTGTACTGATTATATTAGCAGGGTGTAGCATTTAATGATATTTTATTTGTATATTTGATCTATTAGAATCAGTAGCATGGAGAAGAAACGTATTCAGACAACTGGAGGTAGCCATTACATCAGCTACACAAAGTATCGAGAAATTTATACAGTCTGTTAAAAATGCCGAAGAACAGCTTGACCCAAACAATTTAGTTCATCAGATGTACGCTCTGACTTTAAACAATACGGAAGATATATATAATTGTGTCGTTGTAGCAATGGTTAAATTTAATGAGAAAAAAATTGATTCTAAGAGAGGCAGTTGGAGAGTTAGACGTGCCGTTTACTCATTACTTCAACAAATCAAGCGTGTTCCAGGTGCGATGGTGCAAATGGCATCATCTATTACAGAAGCCACAGCAAATGCCCAAAAACTTGACGGTACACAAAGAAATACCTATTATGTTCAATTGTCAAAATTGGTAAATATATTCTCTACTGATACGGATACTTTACTGGCTACGTTTTTAAATGGTGGAGGAGTTATTGAGTTAGGTTTACATAATAGAGTTATTACGCCTAGAGATGCACGCTTAATTAATAGTGGTTTCAAATTATTGACAATTGACTATGCTGCAGTAGTTGCTGATTGTGCCAATGGTTTAAAAAAATTTGTTCATTCAAATAATCACAAATAATGTTAATATCGTATAGTACTTGATCTATATTGCTTGAAACACATTATTAATTACTAAAGCTGTTATACTCGTTTTATTTTCTGAAATAATAATAGTGGTATCGTATTTATTTTCATTGTATACCAGACGAACTTATTAAACATATTGAATTCGATGTATTGTTAGTCTATTGTTATATTATCACTGCCATTATGCTGACGACGGCAACTAACAATACTG
>WYDF02073095.1:0-11386 GCA_009867245.2 Adranes taylori
ATATATATATATATATATATATATATATATATATATATAGAGAGAGAGAGAGAGAGAGAGAGAGAAGAGAGGATGACCTGTCCAAAAAAGAAAGGGAGATACAGAGAAAGATAAGAAAATTTGCTATTGATAACAAGAGTGGAATTGAGAGATTTAAAATAGGGTATAAGAAGTTAAGGATGGGAGAAAAATTGTAGAAATGGAATGATGGTGAGGAGGAACTAAGTGAAGAGAGGTATAGAGTAGAATGGAAAGTAGGCAATAGTCAGGGGAGAAATGGAGAAAATGGGATAAATGGTTTGCATTAAGGAGGAATGGAGCGTAGAATAGGAAACAGATGGTAGGAAGAAATATGCAGATTGGCGAGAAAAAAATGGAAATACAGAGCAGGAAGGAGAGAAGGCTAAGATAGGAATGGGACGGAAGCAAAAAGGGCAAAGTGGAGATTCAGGAATGAATGGAAGAGATATAGGGGTACAGATGGGGAGGAAGGATCGGATAGATTGAAGGTCCTGTGCTGGAATGTGGCAGGATTGAAGAATAAGATAAAGATGCCGGATTTTTGTGAATATGTTGCTTCATTCGATATGATAGGTTTGGTGGATACATGAGTGGAGAATACAGGGTGGGACGAAGTTGAAGGGAGCCTGCCAGGGGATTTCACTGAAAAATGCAAGAGGCTACGAGAGTGCATGAAAAAGGAGATTAAAGTTAAAAATTGGAGTTGGGATGGGGTGAATGGAATGGATTGGGAATAGGAAAAAAGTTAATAGGAGGATTGGATGGTCGACTTGTAAATGGTGGGAAAAGATGAGAGGAGTAGGGGATGTTGTGGGGGAGGTAAGTGAAGTGATGAGAGATGTAGAGAGGCAGGAGAGGTATGATAAAATTGTAGAAAGTAGGTATAACAGTAGGTACAGGTGGATTATGGATGAGGAGGGTATGACTAGGCATTTATCATCAGGATTAGGTATGGGGGAAAAAAGAATAATAGCTAGGTTCAGATGTGGGAGTGAAGAAGGAGGTTATAAGTACTGGAGTAAACAGGAAGAAAGAATGTGTAGAATATGTGGAAGAAAGGAGGAGAAATAGAACCATTGGATGAAAGAGTGCGAGAGAATTGAATGGAGTGAGAATGAGAAAATATTGGGGGAAAACTGAAGGATCTGTTTGGGAAAAGAGGGGTGAGGGATAGATATTATGAAAAGGCTTTTGGATGAAATAAATAAAAGAAAGTAGATAGGATGGAATGGAATAGGAAAGGGATAGGTTTGAGGGCTAGAACGAATGAGGCCGATTGGATGGAGAAAAAGAGAAGTAGGGTGTATAATTTGAATAGGGGGGGGGGGGTAAAGGAAGGGATAAATGAGAGGATGGGAGATGAAAGGAGAGGAGGGTGGGGGGAGAGGAAGGATGCGGGTGGGGGGGGGGGGGGGGGGTAAAGGAAGGGAGAATTGAGAGAAGGGGAGAGGAAAAGAGATGTGGGTGGGAGGATAGGAAGGATGCGGTTGAGGGGGGAAACGGAGGGGTTTATGGGATAGGGTACAAGGGGAAATAGAGTGGACAGTTTGGTGTAGAAGGCGGAGGGCATTATGGGGTAAGGATAAAGATCTTCCCTTCTTCCTGGAGGAATTTTATTTATGTTGATTATTAATTATATTAGTAATTATATTTTGTTGTTTAATAGTTTGATTTATAATAATGTAGGGAATCTAGGCCAATAAAGGTTTATTTAATTTAAAAATATGTACTCAACGGTGTACATACATTTATTGAATATGAAATATAAAAAAGCAAACTCTATCTTACTAATGATCCAAAAAAATTAACCAAAATTAATTACCTTTTATGATCAATTCGAAATGAGTTCTCATCTCATCTAAATCATGTTCTAGTTGTCCAATCTTTCGCATACGATCACTAATTATTGCGTCCTTCTCCAAAAGATGCGATTGTAAAGTATAATCAAAATCGTTTTCTTTCTCATCCAGAACCTGTTTCAGTTGTTTCAATTCACTATCTTTGGCTTTGACACTATTTTCAAATTCATCAAGTTGCAATCGCAAATTCTCCAATTGTTCATTGGATAATTCCGAATCACGTTTCAGAAAAGCAATTTCTTCTCTAAATTCGTGACATTCACCAACTGAAGCTTCAAATTTTTCGCTTAATTCATGTTTTTCGCATAAAACTTGATCGTATTCAATCATTTTCTTCTCTAACTCGGATTTTAATTGATCAGAATCCAATAATTTTAAGGCAACATTTTCTGCTTTCAATTCTTCATAACTTTTTCTTGAATCTTCCAATTCACGCAAATTATGTTCATAATTTACCATCTTCTCTTCAAATTCTTGTTTAAAACGATTATTACCAGCTGATGTTTTTTCTAATTCAATCAATTCGTGCCTCAATCCATCAGAAATCTTTTTACTATCATCCAATTGTTGTGTGAGAGTCGCTATAAAGACATCGCGAGCTTTTAGAATCTTCTCGAAATTCGACTTTTGCTCATTCAATTCGACTTTTGCCTTTTGAATAATTGTCTCATTTTGCTCCTGATTAATTTGAATTAATTTATCCTTATCTATCAAATCACTATTGGCAATGTTTAATCTTTGGGTTAAATCAGTTTCAACGCTTTCCAAATAATTGACTTGTGTTATTAAGTTGTTATTAATCGCTAGTTGATTGCTTAATTCATGATTTAAACGTTCAACTTCTTGATTCAATCTTATGCCCTCAATTCTCAAACTTTCATTTTCACGAAAAACTTCCTCTCGCGCTAATTTCAACGTCTCCATTGTTTGTAACAATTCCGAATTCTTTAATTGCAACTCCCTTTCCAAATGCATTTTATCGCTCAATTCTTGAGTCATCTCATCAATTTTAATCTTCATTTCATTGATCATAGAATTATTCATTTCAACATGATGTAGACTATCAATTTCTTTAACTAACTTCGCATTAGTGCCTTCTAATCTCTCAATTTCCTCTCTAAACTCAAAGTTACAACGATTTAATTCATCCAGCTCATGCCTTAAACGACTGATTTCATTTTGTTTCTCAGTGAGCTTATCAATTTCATTTTGGATGTCTGCATCAAGATTTCTTCTCAACTCATTGTTCTCATTGACCAAAATATTATATTTTTCCTCCAAATCAAATATCTCCTTTCTTAAACGATTCTCCAGTTGAATGAATTCATTTTCGCGAACCTCCAAATGTAATTTCCAACTTTCTGCAACATTCGTTCCACGTTCATCCACGAGCAATCGCCATTCCTTGCTCAACTGATCCATACTTATTTTTAATTTATTCCGATGTTCCTCTTCCATGCTCAAAAATTTCTTGTGAAGTTCATCAATTTCGCCATTTTTCTGAACTAATAAATCTTGAAGTTCTTGGATTTGTTCAGATATCTGATTCATCTGAAGCAATTTATTCTGCAAGATCTCATTCTCTTGAGCTAATTGATGAGCATTTGGGGCCTCTTGTGTGCACAATAATTTGTTATGAAGTTCATCAATTTCAGTATTTTTCTGGGCCAATAAATCTTGAAGCTCTTGCACTTGTTCCAAATTTTGATGCGAGTGTGTCATGTTATCCATTTCCTTGCCCAATAGTATCTCTTGTAGTTCATCGATTTTCGCAGATTTCTTGTTCAACAAACTTTGTAGCTCTTGAATCTGTTCCAAAGATTGATTCATTTCAAATAATTCATTCCGCAAACGCTCATTTTCTTGGCCTAATTGAGCTAAAGGTATGTGAGACTCACTCTCTTTCTCCAATAATTTCGTTTGAAGTTCATCTATTTGAGCATTTTTTTGGGCTAATAAATCTTGAAGTTCTTGAATCTGCTCCAAATTTTGATTCAGTGTAAGCAATTTAGTCTGTAATAATTCATTTTCTTGGCCCAAATGATCGAAATCTTTTTCTCTGGAGCGCAAATGATCTTCAATTCTTACTAAATCTTGACTTCTTGACCCATTCGGTTGTGCTAGTGTTGTAATTGTATTATCGCTTATCTCCAATTTCTGCTCCAGCTCATCGCATTTCTCCGTAACAGCATTTCTCTCCTGTAGAGCAGTCGCTAAATTATCTTTAATCTGAGTCCGCAAATCTTGATTCTCGTATTCTAAACAACTAATATCAAACTTCTGAGATTTATTAAGATTAAACTCTCGCTCTTGTTTCAACACCTCAAATGCATAATTCAACTCCAAAATGTGTTTATTTAAATCCTCAATAGTCAAATTGTTATCCAATATTTGAGCTTCAAGATTAGTTTTCTCAGCATAATTTTGTTGTAATTGTTGAGCGATTTGTGTAGTCTTTTCATGAGCCTGTGCAAGACTGGTGCCTAAAACCTCTTTGTCATCAATTAGGTTTTTATTTTGAGTCTCCAGATCTTTCAATCTATCAGATTCTTTCTCTAACTGTGTAGACTTTTGGTGAGCTTGATCAAGTTCTTTACTCTTCTGGGAAATTATATTTTCATACGATGTTTTAAGTTGTCTACAATCTTCAGTCAGTTGTAATACTTTTGCTTCAGATTCTTGCATTTGTTGCTCTAGAAGTTTTCTTTCTTGCAATAATGAATTATGTTGTTCTAAGTTTTCTTGAGATTGGAAGAGCTGTTTATTTAACTGTTCTTTTTCCTGAAGCACTGCTTGATATTGCTCGATGGAAATTACATTTTCTTGGGGAACTTTTTGCTGTCTTTCAGCTTGCAAACGGAAATCTCGTTGTTCGTCCAATAGAATCTGTAATTCTTCATTGTCACTAGTCAATTCTCTGATAGTATCATTAAGTGTTTTAACTAAATCATCGCTTCCAGTTTTCAAAGTGCTTTCTACTTGTTTCGAATTGTTTTTAATTTCTTGGTTACTATCACCCCATTCTAATTGTTCTAATCTGGACATCAATTCCTTATGCTTCTGTTGGAATCCCATCATTTCAATGTCCTGCTTTTCTTTCATCTCCAATAACCTATCAAAGAAAAAATGTGTTACGAATATTCTTCAAACAAGTTTGTTATAAAGAAAAAATTTATGAATCCGTGTCCTGCTAAAATTTATAGGTTATAAATTGTTTTCCAAAATTTATTTCAAATTTCTTAAATAATTCCGCTTATACTGATATACCAGCGGGTAGATACTCATCTATATTCCCAATAGATGATAGATCTACTTCAGGGACGCGCCCCTTGGTTTATCTTCCAAGACCATACGGGGGAAACCATTGTCCTCTCCCCATTCATCCACCCAAACCCAAAATTTTTTCCTTCCCACTATCCTCGATTTCCCTCTACCAACCCGCAATGGCCAGCGTGGTAGAGTATGGCGTGGTAGAGTATGGTACGTAGATGGAATGGAAAAGTTTACGGGAGGCCTATGTCCAACAGTTGGCTGTGTGATGATGATGATACTGATATAATCTATAAGCAGGACTATTTATCTGGATCTGATTGTCCAGATAAATATCCGTAAATAGTCCTGCTAGTCCAGGTTGTATCAAACGCACCCAAAGAAGATGGACAGAATAATCTAATATGAGTGGCTTACATTTTTACTTCAAGCCATACCACAAAATTTGTATTCCCAAAATTTAATAGAAATTGGGAACTAGAATGCAAAACTTTCAGAAAATACCGAAAAAATTGATCTGCAATTCAAAATCTTAACAATAACTTGAAATTGGACCCTAAAACTTTATTTCAAACTCAGAAAACCCAAATTCAGCTGAAATTGGGAATTAAATATATAAAACTTTCAAGGCATACACAAGAGCACACGCAACTGCTTTCAGATTTTATGAAGTGCTGAATTGCGAAACCTGGAAGAAGCTGCGTGTTTGTCATGAAGTGCTCAATCTTATACTATTCAGAATGCTTTCGTGGTGAAGAAAAAGAAAGAAGGGAAGCTGCCCCCCTGTGTATGCCCATGACAATACCCACAAAATTTGATTGGAATTCAAAATTTTCATGGTTTGGCTCAACGAACGCGGTCTAGATAGATAGCCTACTTGATGAACGCTTGACTCAAAAAGCATCTCCTCTACGAATTGGATCCAAAAAGCGCAAGAATATAAAGAATGGATTAGGTTAGTCAATTATTCTATTTCAAAGTGAGCATTTTTAAGATTTTCAAATTAAAAATTCCCAAAATTTGATAATTGTAAATTGATCGCAAATTTATGTAATTTGATGTGATATAACTTGGCAAATTGATATCATTTGATGGCTTTTGTAATTTGGTGACTCGCACAACTTCCTCCTTTGAGATGTAAGGACTTGCTTCATTGAGATTTGAGGCTTGTGAGCTCTGATCTGGACGCTCGTCCTTGTCGCGGACCAATATCTCATTGTTGGATCCTCTCAATATCCCGTTTTTGGGTTCTATGTTGTTTTCCGGTCATTTCTCGTATCTTTTTGTGCACACTGAACAAGTCGTGCTTCCATTGGAGAATTTCAACCTCTTTACTACATTGGTTCGCCAGCCATCGTTCCTTCGTTTCCCTGCATCTTCGTCGGATTGAGATGAGTTCTTTGTATTTGCTGGAATCTCTAGTTTTATACAGGCATTAGTCTTCTCTCAGGCATTAGATGTAGGATCTCGTTAGTTATCCATGATTGTCTCATCTATTTTTGTTGCTTGTATATCCGATGTCGTTTTCTTAGGTGTCAGTTCGTGCCTCCTTCAAGGCCACTAACTGGTCCTCTACGTCAGTCCCCGTGGGGAGCGTCGTAGTTTCTATCCTCTCTTCCAATCGCTGGCTTATATTTCTCCTCGTATCAGGAACATGGAGTCTTTACAAAGCGGCGCATTTTCAGTTCCATCACGAGCGTTTTGTGATCACTGGAAACATCGGCGCCAGGTAATGTTTTAGCGGACTTTACAAATTTATATCGTTCGGATCAGATAAGGATGAAATCAAATTGGTTGCGAAGCACGTAACAATCCCTAACACCTGGCGATTTCCATGTGTACAGACGTCGGGGGTGTACTTTAACGTAAGTGTTGACGGTCACCCCTACGTAGGTCACCCCTACGTAGGTCACCCCTACTTACGTCGAGTCCAAAATGTCCGGTGGTATCGTCTTCAGTCCCAGCTCCAACTTTGGTATTGACATCTCCAAGCACCTTTCTTATTTCTCCCTTCTTGGTTACTGATATTGCACTCTCTAAATTGGTTTAAAATACCCTTATTTATTCGTCGGTTGGAGCATATGTCTGAATAACATTCATAGTGCAGTGGGACGTTGCAAAAAAAGGAGGAAAAGTCTGTGACAGTTGGTACTAGTTCATTTAAAATGGATTGTTGTTTGGGATCATCATCTCCACAGTAGTAAAACATGTTCTGTCTTCAGTTTGCCCACTTGGCCATCTGACTTCACTCGAGCATAAGATCTGAATGTTTAAGAGGTGCATTTCTGCTTCTACATTGGCTAGCTTCCCAGCCATACATAGACTACAAATATTCCATGTTGTTAAATTAGAGATTAAAAATGTAACAATTCAAAAGAATGTTCAAAGATTTTATATTCTTAATTTCTAAAGTGTGAAGTATCAAAAATTTTGATTCCAGATACAGAATTCCCAAAGTTTTTTTGAAATATAGAATTAGAATCACTAAATATCTACAAAAATTATAAGAAGCACAATCCTAATAAAACGCACAAACCTTTCATTTGCCGAAGTTAGAACATCACTTTTCTTCAATAGACCATCGCGTTCCAGTCTTAATTTTTGCATTTCCTTCTTCAATTCTTTCGTCGCTTTTTCAGCATTCCCTAATTGGTCCTTTAATTCCTCACAGATAGCATCATCCAAACCACCTGCAGTTTCAGTAGTAGTAGTAGTAGAAGATTCATTTAATCGTTTTGTTAAATCTTCATTTTTCGTCTTAAATTCCTTGAGCCGTTTTATCGCTTTAGCCATCTTAACTTGGGTTTGTTTGAGCTCATCAGTTAAACGTTGTTTATCACCCTCTAATTGTTGAATAATGTTAGCAGCATCGGTATTTTCAATTGGTTGAAGTGTGTCTGAAGTCATTTCGCTTGAAATTTCATGCGGAATTAGTTTTGGCTCTTCAGCAAGTACACTTAGGCCCCAACCATCATCATTTTCACCAAACGGATCATCCTGGTTACCTTTAAAATACAACAAAATATATATTGTAGCTTAATAAAATAAATGATTATAAATTACCTGGCAAGCAAACGTAAACATTTCGTGAAACGCAAGGTTCTTCAACAATCCCTCCATCTTCAGATTCAAGCCGATCCAATTTGATATCTCTAACAGCACCGAACGTCAAGTTTCTTAAATCTGATGAAGTGGATGGTGTTATACTAATTTCACCTCCAGTTAAAATTTGTTCCTCCAAATTACTTAAGAGACATTTATTCGTATTGGGATTTTGCTTCTCATAAATTAATTTAGCAACTTCATCTGTTAATGTTTGACATTGCGCTAAAGCATTTTGTTTTTCCTGTTCCGCTTCAATTAACATGATTTCTAGGGATTTGATTTTGGTTTCAAGATGTGAATTTTCATCAGGGAAGTGTTTGTTTGATTCCTCATGTTGCTGAGAAGATTGAGCTATGGATGGTGTAACTTCAACGGTTGAGGTTTGAACAAAAGTGAAAACGTCTTCATTAGTAGATGGCCATGGGAATGGAGTTTCCATCGCATTTGATGGTTTGGCCATATTTTTCTAGTTTAAAAACCAAAACAGAAAAGAATCACACACACACAAATGTGCTAGCAACCACTTTTGGTAAGATTACAAAGTTGAGAAATAAAAAAGCGATAAGAAAATTACTTACCACTGTTAATTCTTTGTTCAATTCAATAATCCGCTTCTCAAGTTCATCATTTCGTACTAAAATTGATATATTATTGTCTTCTACCTGTTGCATCATATTTCTTGCAAATTCCAATTGATTTTTCGCATCATTCAACTCACCATTCGTCTCCAACAGCTTTCTCTCAAGCTCAACATTCAAATTCTTTTTTTCTTTCGATGTTATCAAATCATTTTGACTCTCATTCAAGTCTATCAACATTTGCTTCACTTTCTTTTCCAACTCTTGATTATGATCCATAGTTTCCTCCATCAATTTATTTGTACAATCTAATTCTTGACATTTATCACTTAATTTTCCTTCCAATTCTTGATTAAGATCCAAAGTTTGCTTCAATAATTGCAACTCATCTCTAGCATGATTCAACTCTTGATTCAATGCGCTTAATTTCTCTTGCAATTCTTGATTATGATTCATAGTCTCCTTCATCAATTTCAAATCATTCAATTCCAGATCTTTTTCACGCAAATTTCTTTGTAATTCTTCATTCTGTTTCACAGTTTTCTTTAAACACTTCAATTCATCTTTAGCACCATTGAACTCTTGACTCATTTCATTCAATTTAATTTGCAATTCTTGATTATGAATCATAGTTTCCTCCAAATCATGTCTTGCACCTCTCAATTCGTAATCTTTTTCACTCAAATTACTTCGCAATACTTCATTCTGATCTACAGTTTCATTCAAAACTTTCAAATCATCTCTTGCAGAATTTAATTCTTGGCTGATTTGACTCAATTTTTTTTCAAGTTCTTGATTCAAGTTCATAGTTTCCTTAAGCAATTCCAAATCCTTTCTTGCACCAAACAACTCCTGTTTCATTGCATTTAATTCGTCCTCAAGTTTTCGATTACAATTCTGACGCTCTAATAATTCCTTCTCCATTTTAATGCTCGAATTATTTGAAACTTTTAACAAAAATAAAATATTTTACATTTTATAACAAATATGATAAAATATACAACATAAAATATCCAACTATTATAAAATAATATAATAACAACTAAAATGTAACTAAAAATATAACATCAAACATAAAATATAACAATACAACATAAAATAGTTCCAACTTGTCGCTTACTTTTTTCATTTTCTTCCATAATCTTTTCCAATTCACCAATTCTTAATTGATAACCATGAACTTCCTCCCTCAACTTCCCAATAACGATTTGCGAATTATTTATTTTTTCCTCCAATATCTGCGACTCACAAGAATACTTCTGATTCAATTCGTCTTTTGATGATTTTAGGTGAAGATTTTCATCCAATAATATTTGGTGCTTCATTTGGATGTCCTAAAAAAAATTAAAGGCAATTAATTGAGAAGAAAACTATAAGTTCCCCAGTACTTGTAATTTTTTTTGGGCTAAACTCTTTTCTTTGGCGTCATTCTCACACTTCTCGACTAAATCACTGTGTTTCGTCATCAAATCTCTACATTCTGCAGATTTTTTTTTTAAATTCGCTGCAATTTTTTTCATCTTATCAAATTGCTCCTTATTCTTCCCTTCCAAATCATTTAGCTTCTCTTCCAAAACTTTATTATCAATCTTCAAAATTTCATTTGCATTCGATAACTGTTCAAACTGCATTTCCAAACTTTTAAATTTTGCCTCTAATTCAACTAAAGCCATCTTCTCGCTTTCATAACTCAAAATTTTCAAATTCATTTCGCGTATCTCAATTTTTTGTATATCGGTGAGCAATTTAAATTCTTCGATTTCTTTAATAAACTTTTCTTGTTTTCCGTTTTCCATTTTCAGCCCATGATTTTCATGTTGTAGCTTTTCAATCTGAATTTCAGAAGCATAGATCTTCTTTGTAAGTTCCTCAAATTCTTGATCGCGCTTCTCTTCAGCAGTTTGCAACTGTTCATAAGTTTCCACCAAAACATCGCAAGTATTTTCAATTTCCTTAATCCGCACATTCAAATCATTATTTTCATTCGTCAAAATTTCCATTTTCTCTTTTAGTTCACGTCGTTCAGCAGAGAACATTTCAACTTTTTCTAATAGATCAGAAGTTTCCTCAGTCAATTGATTCACACTATCAATGAAATCTGTATTTTCCGTGACAACATCAAGATTTTCGACCAATGGGAAAGCAGATTTATCAACGTCACTCTGTTTTTGGTATGCTTCTAATTCGAGTTTCTCTTGTTGTGTTAAATTCTCGACGATTTCTATACTTTCAGCTGAAGAGACCTGCAATAAAAAATTTACATATAATTGGGTTCTCGTTCGTATAATAAATAATCGCGCAAGTGCGTATCCGCTGCGTACACGGTAGCGTAAGGTACGTAACTTGAGTGCGCTGTCTATTGTTCGTAAGCGCCGGCATCACTCGCTTCTGCTAGGAATATAGGAGTGGGAATATTGCCGCACTGCCTAGGATATAAATAGGTGCGCACTTATTAAATTTGGCTGCCCCCCCCCCCCCCCCCCCCCCCCCCCCACCCCGCTCCACCCACAACACCGCCGCGCCGGGCCCCCGGCGGGCACCCTGGTCGGGCGG
>WYDF02073106.1:0-11386 GCA_009867245.2 Adranes taylori
TATATATATATATATAAATATGTGATTAAAATTTAATTTATTAAATTATTTTAAAAATAAATTGATTTTTATACATGTTAGATTAACAGATTTCAATTTTGCGTGTTTTTTTTGAAAATTGATCATTAATCAAATTTATATCAACATCACATGTGAAAAAAATATAGAGCATACAAAGCCTAAATATTTATTTATGAACATCGACCACGGCATATTAATTACTACTAGGAATTCTGCCCACTGATTCTGATATAAAGCATGAACGAAATTCAATTCCGATGACAGTTGCAAGTATTTTGAATCGAATTGGATTCAATTCCGTTACATTTCAATTCGATTGGTTCTGAAGTCTCGCTTTTGTTGTTACGCTCGCTTTTAGGTGTGGACAGTTGTCATTTTTAAAACATAATTTTTGTTTTATTTCTCGGCGAATTTTAATAAAATGACATAAGCTGGATATATGTACCGTAAGCATAAAAGAAATAATAACGGTTTGAAAAGCGGCGGGATGAAATGAATCCATTTTCATTATCAAATCAATAAATACAATGATTGCGTTCACCCGATGTCGACGTTGTTAAAAATCACTGAACATGTGTTTTACTGCTTGAACTCAACGGTGCAAAATCGGCTGAACGTGTATAAATTGTTAGAATTTATCAGTAGCCTCATAAAAAATTTCTTAAATAATAAATTAGGTAAGAGAGGTTAGTGTAATAGACTTAGATTAAATTAATAAACATAACCTCAAATTGAGAGCGTTCAGTGATTCATTCTACTTTCTTTCTAATTTGCTGAACTGTCGAGAAGCATCGGTAACTCAAATGTCGGTTTGAAGCCAAGCAATTAATCAACAACTCAACTGTTGATAACGGGTAAATGATTATATAAAACGAATGCATTTCAATTTCATATAACTAATTATTTTCTTATAATCACCACATTAACAGTACTAAATTATTATTAATTTTTAGTTATAAATACTTGTAAATCATTCTAACCAAAAACCCCAATCGTAAACTTTTACAAATTCCCGACAAAATGACGGCAATTTGATTTGAAATGAATTCGCTCTCGCTTTCTAAACTTCAAAATCAGAAGGCTGGTTGCACGCTCGAAACGCAATGGACCGTTTGGTTCTGCAAAGATATCGGGATAAAGTACCGTTCTCATTCCATTTAAAACTCAATAAATTTAGTAGTGCGCTGTATTATATTTTATTGTGTGCATCGTTATGTTTCTTTTGATTAAAATTAGCTTTTTAGTATTAATCAAATAAATATTAGAAAATCATAACTTTTGATCTAATGTTTCTATCAAGTAATATTTTACAAACTAACAATTTGTACTAAACAAGATTAAATTCGTGAAGACTAGCAATGTTTTCCAATTTTTATTAAATATATGTCAGCAAACTTCGCAATTGAAATTTCTTGATTTTTTTAAATTTATCTCAGAATTAAAAAAATTTGAACGAGACTAATGAATTTTCAATTAAAATGTATATTTATAATGTTTTAATAATTTATTTTTAGGAACAGGGCAGCGCCAAGCGGGGTACCCAGCACTCAGGCGGCAAGACTTGCAAGGCGGAATTATGAAAACATTATCTAGAAGCGACTTGCAAATTAATTGCTTATTTAAACTACGGTTTGTGTGCTTATCCAGATACAAGTTATAAACTGCCTCTGCATAAATCGCAAAACAATTACGACTCAACAACGCAGAACAATTACGATCCTCCTATCATTTATGTATCTCGTTCTGTTAGAAACAAACGGTATTAAAAGCAATGATAATCGCTTTGTATCCGTCGCGGTATGCAGGTCTGCGATATTCATGCATATTTTGTTCGTTGTTAATTTCGTTTGTCGTTCACTTCTACTTGTACTAGCTCGAAACGTGAACCGTGATACAATTCTCGGTCAATGCGTTTCGTAGTGAACAGTAGAATAAATGTGTTGACTATGCGTGCTGTTTGGAAATGGGTGTACGGCGCCATTTATTATTAAGTTAATTTTCAATTAACTATCAAAGAAGAGATGGCGGAAAAGACAAATTTATAAAAAATTAGTCATTGACTCGATGTATTACATGTTTTAACGGAAACAAGTTTATTTTCAAATAACACCGCGGTAACATATACTGCGATAAAAAAGCGTTCCTTAAAGAACGTCACATCACTAATATTTATATAATTAAAACGAAGTTTTCCAAAAACTCCAAGTATTTAACATTTTAATGCCTCCAGCCGGTGAAAAAATAGTAACAGTTTACACAGCCATGAGGAACATTGAATGCCTTAGCTTGATATATGTTTCGGAGAAACAATTACCCCTTCGTCAGAAGACCTGAATAAATAGCTAAGTTAATAACAGTAATTTGATTAAAGCAAGTAAATAATACCTTCAGCATGTTTTAATGCCATTTGGATAAAATTAATGTCATTACTTTTTCGTTTTTTAAAAAATTTTAATTAAACATTTCTAAAACTTATTTTATAGTAGCAAGAGCTACTAAAATGTTTAAAAAAACTTTAGTTTAACTTTTTCAGTTAATGTACGCCATGATTGACGCCGTACTGAAACGTTCTAGAGACGTTATTTACGGAAATAGACCAAAGAGTGAGGCGCTCCATAGTTGAATTAATGAAACATTTTTGACAATTCTGATAATATGGAAATTATAATTCATGCTTTGCTTAAATCAAAATATCTTTACAAAATTTAATCCTGTTATACAATAACTGGATTATTGTCAATACATATTTATAAATAGAAAATTTCAAAGAAAATATTACAATAAGAGAACTCACGATTTTGTAATCTTGCATTTATATGATCTTGTACACGATCATGTTAAACCCTCATATTTGCGCTATCGTCGCATTTTCGAATTTGCAATTGTAAATGAAGTCTATACAAAAAACAAGGTAACACAGATAGGTATATAACAGACCTTCAAGCGTTCTAAATGGCTCTCGTATCATGTTAATGTTCTAAACAGTAAGCTGGCAAACTTGTCCGAATGTCAAACTTAGCAAAATATAAAGATTATCTTCATTTAATAGTTGAATTGATTTGTTGCCAGACATGTGGAGCGCTTTAACAGAATGCGATATACCATTATATGGTCACTCACAATTAAGTCGGTTTACTTTACCCCATTTATAAGCTACATTGCATTTATCACAATCCTTGTAAAAGTAATAGTATTATTAGATGCATACCGTCACTTGTGTGATCCAAATAACCGCCAATATAAACGAAATGAGCATATAGATTTTAGTTGGCTAAAAACTTACAGATTCTAAATAAAAACTCTTCAAAGATTCAAAATACTATTCTCTATTAATAACAACACTAAAGTCTAAAAGACAATTGATACTACGCCCACTCGGTGTCGCATTCATTGTGCTGCAAGTCATAACTAGTCAACCCTGATCCTTATCTATTTTATCTATGGTTTTGAGTCTGTAAAAAGTCAAAAGTATTTTTATATTGTTAATGATTACTAGAATATTTAATTTATATGTCCGATAGTGACAGCGGTTTTGAAATATCATCAGAACATACAAGACTGATGGACGCTCATGTAGCTACGAATGCTTCAAATGATGTAAGTAGATCATTGGATGAAAACTCCAGGAAGAGACTGTCTAGAAATCCCGACGCAGGCGAGGTATATTTTTCTTATCAAAGTTTAATGTTTTGTTTCAACTAAATATTTGAAAAATATTTCTTTCAGAGCTCTAATGTTTCCGAGGTAACCATACGACAGGTACCTAATGCACATCAACAAGAATTTGATGAGGAAGAAGAATTGAAGTATGGTGCAAAACATGTAATAAAACTATTCGTTCCTGTTTCGTTATGTATATGCATAGTTGTAGCAACTATTTGTACAGTCAATTTTTATTCTGTCAAAGACACTTATTTTATATACACTCCTTTTCATGAAGAGAGCAATGAAACATCTACAAAAGTATGGAACGCTGTAGCGAATTCACTTATTCTTTTGGGTGTTATTATTGTGATGACTATATTACTTATAATATTGTACAAGAAAAGATGTTATCGGGTTATTCATGGTTGGCTTATATTATCATCACTTTTATTATTAAGTATGTTTTCATTTATTTATTTAGAATTAGTTTTAAAAGCTTACAACATTGCGTTTGATTACATGACATTGGCTTTATTTATGTGGAATTTTGCTGTCATGGGACTCATAGTTATTCATTGGAAAGGTCCTCTACTACTACAGCAAGCATATCTAATATTTATTGCGGCGTTAATGGCACTTATATTTATTAAATATCTTCCCGAGTGGACTACATGGGCTGTACTAGCTGTTATTTCCATATGGGATTTGGTAGCTGTCTTAACACCTCGTGGTCCTTTGCGCATTTTAGTTGAAACCGCCCAGGAACGTAACGAACAAATATTTCCTGCTCTGATTTATTCTTCAACTTACGTGTATATGGGAGTAGGTACAGGCACATCAGAACAGGGAAACGCTGAGGCAAGACCTGCACCGGTGCAAGATCAAGCAAGAAGAAGGAATTCAAATGAAAGTCATGGTTTCACAGATGATTGGGTACAAAATCATACGACTCGTGTAGCACAAAGGCACATAGAAGTACATGACAATGGTACTAGCCGTCCTGCGAGGTCAACTCTCTACGTGGAACAACAAGAAGAGCGTGGAGTGAAACTGGGACTAGGAGATTTCATTTTTTACAGCCTTTTAGTGGGTAAAGCGTCATCGTTTGGAGATTGGAATACAACGATAGCATGTTTTCTGGCTATCCTAATTGGCTTATGTCTGACTTTACTACTTTTAGCTATGTTCAAAAAGGCGCTTCCTGCTCTACCTCTATCTATAGCTTTGGGACTTATATTTTATTTCGTTACCAAAGAAATCGTTAGTCCATTTGTAGATAGTTTAGCGAATGAACAAATTTTTTTGTAGATATTTTTAATAAGTAATTTTTTTAACGCAAACGAATTCAAAAATTTAAATTATTTTAACTATTTGACTCATATAAATATACTTTCTATTGTTTACTGATTTAAAAAATTTTTTTTTTTGTAAATCATAAACTGGAATATCTAAACTTTTAGATGGAAATAATTTTCAATCTCTTGCAAAAAGATATTTGCGTATGTACTCATACAAAACTGAACTATAAACTCACTTAAGAATTGAAGCCAATACGATAAGTATTAAAAAAAATTATTCTTTAAAAATTTCATACTTAAAATGTGTAATGTTAAAATGTTCGAACAATGGATATTTCGGAGTAACTGTTAGTCTTCATCAGTACTAAATGTATAACATTCCAGCATTTCAGAATTTTTTGTCTGGAATAGTGTTGCTGGCTGGTGTCGTGTATTTTAGTTTGCTGATTCCAATTTTGACATATATGTCAGTTTCCAATCATAACAGGTGGAGATATTTTGAAATAAAAAAAACTACTTATAACTCCACTTACATCCAATTAATTAGCTTAAACCAATCAGAAACGTATAATACTTTATATTGATTACCTTGTACTAGTTCCATTATAAGATCTACACAAATTTACCGCTATACTTTTTCTTGCTCAATACATTACCTTGGGGAAATATTTTTTCATGTTCATCTGAGGCTATTCCTAAATTTTCAAGAATGAAATACAAATTAAAATGGAGCAGTCTTAGGTTTAGAAGATCGAAATGAAAGTATAATCGCTCGTCGGTGGTGACATAAATGTAGCCACAAAAGCAATATCTATCAGATTGGTGATAAATTCTGACAATTGTCAGCATGCATGATCCGATGCGTACTTGTTGTCTATAAAGTCTTTCCATAAAATTGGAAATTTATTTAGCGATTTATAAGTCAACTGTATATTAATTTAGGTTCAAATTTTACACAATACTGATTTATTTCATGTGAGTGTAATGAATTTTTAAACCAAATGTAAAGCAAAAATTACGGAAAATTGTTTAAAATCAACCAATGGTAGTCATGTATCAGGCACTTGAGACGTTCAGTTTCAAGTGCCAGAATTAGTGTCACTTGGCGGTAATTTACACTGCTTTTTCTATTTTTTTCATTTGTTTTAAAATTTATAGTTCTAATTAAGATGATGGAGTTATATTACTCCGAAACGTGTTAATTATATTAGTTTGGAAAATTCTTTATGGAATTTTTAGAACAGTAAAATTTCAATTATTTTATCATGCAAAAGTATTTGTATACTGCTTATGTATAGTATTTATTAAGAGAGAAACGAAATAAATTCCTTGAACTTGTTTTAGTTTTTACGATATTGATATATTTATTTTTGCTATGGTCAATTACGAAATAGCCACAACCCTAAAATTTAACCCAACATTTAATATGCTTAAATTTATATTTACTGAAACAATTACACTTAGATTAATAAAACGACCCGAGAAGACAATAAGTTGAAAAACTTTTTTACTGATATTACTTTGACAAAATTTTGAACTGATCTAATCATTATTTTCTCTAGGGGTAAGAAAACTAGGAAATATCTAACCCTAAGCCTTATGTTGTATTTATGATATTAAACACATTATACTTATTTATGATATATTTATACTTTATTATTATGTAAATAACTTAATTTTGAACAATAGATTCATTAAATTACATATTTTAATTTTATTGTAAAGCCTCGGATCGCTCACTCCAAAGTTTGTATTTTTTATCCAGCAGATATGATCTTTTCGTATCACATTTTCTACATATATAAGTAACTCGTTTCTTTTTGAGTTTTACTCTTGATGTGTCATATTTCAATCTTTGATTACATTTCTTGCATATAGTTCTTTTTATCGTATGATCCCTGAAATCAAATATTCGTGGACGGTTCCGCCAAACAATCTTTCATATACTTGAAATCAAAATTTTTAAATATTGAAGTTCAAAAATTTTTTACATTTGAGTCTACATTTGAATTGAATGAAAATAAAGTCCATTTATTAACAACTTGCAAACTCATTTATTAACAACTTGCATTTTAGGTGGGCCCAGCAAATGTACTTTTGACATGTTTCGACGAACACTTTAACAAGTAATTTAGAAAAAAAAAAACGAAACTGCTTACTTAAGATATTAAAATATTAATCTATATTTTTCGCATAAAAAATGCATACGATTACTTTAGAATGTAACTACTAAGGTAATCATTATTTGCTTTGTTTTTTTTAATTATATTATATAAAGCCGTTTACTTAGTTTCTGAATAAGGGGTAATTGTTTCCCCGAAACATGTCAACGTACATTTGTTGGGCCTCGTAGCTTGAGACACCTAAAATGCAAGTTGTTAATAAATGGAGTTTTGCAACACTTTCATCAAATGAAAAGTTTTACCAGATACGTATGGAATACTTATTTAGATGTTATTTTTTAAGAAATAGTCTAACGGTTTTAGGAAAGGGATTAAAATTACATTCTGTGCCCGTCACTGGCAGTAACTAGTAATTATTAAGCTGCAATACTTTCAGCTTATAGATATAATAAAATGTAAAAGATAAGTGACCATTGAGAATTTCGTTAACAGTACCAAGTCACTAGGAATAATTCAATTAATTAAATATCATCGCGCTGCAGCTGTGTCTATCAATAACTTTATGATTCGCCAAAATCATAACTTTACTTAGCTTTATCGGTTTGATGGAAATCCAGCCTAAGGCATTAATAATGCTGGAGCTAATATAAAAGGTCTGTAATGCAACAACTCTATTTGAAGAAGGCTACACAAAATGCCATATAAAAAATAATCCAAGAATTTATACACAACAAAAAATGTCGCACTGCAAAATTAGTTATTGTAAAAGCGAACTGTACAATAATGAACTATTAACAAATACTTGATTAAATATGTTTAAATACTTACAATCTTTGCACGCACTTCTTTGCAATTGACTTTAATAATTTGCAGTACATGTTTGATAATATATCTTGATTGCACATTGATAAACTGCTCAACTACAATTAGTGTAAAAACAAGATGTTAATTCTGAACATATTTTTAAAATACCTGTATATTTTAATTTCAACTTACTTGATATAAATAGTTCATACGTAAAAAACTTTCTCTTCCCGGACAATTACCTGGAGCACCCTTTTTTCCATTACCTTTGGCCATTCCCATAACCTAACCTACATTAGTTTGACTTCGGTAACAGCTGTTTTTTTTTCGAGGTTAGTTTAAAGGCAAATAGGTTTTTACATTATTCTGAACTAAAAGCTTGCAATAACACAGTCAAAAATGACTTATGAATGGGCTAAAAGTTACCCAGACTTATATAAGAAATGTAAACTTTATGGTTTGTACGAATTTGATATTCCATTAAAATTTCAATACAAATCTTTGACAGGATTCATACAAGAAGGTCCACAATGTGGTCTCGTTGCTTTAGCAATATGTGCTGGAAATCCAACTAAAAATTTTATTGATGAAATTTACAATTTTGCGAAAACTCAAAAGTTTACAAACAACGGTGAGATATTTAGCATAAATTATATGTTTGAACTAGCAAAAAAATATTTAAATAATGAAGTAGATACTTATGAAGGGAGTTTGGATAAAGACATTATCAGAGAACATATATTTAAGGGTAATTTACTCCTAGTACCTTACGATTGTGATTTAAACCATGCACCATGTAAAAAATTGGGCCACAAATCACACTGGGCTGTAATACATGGTGGAATAGAAACTGATGAAGGTGTATATGTTATTGCAAAACATGGAAAGTCCTTAAATTTATCTATATGGAGTTTAAAAGACTTATCTGAAAGCAACGACCAATTAGTACAATTTTCTCCAGATCGGGAAAAATCGGATTTACTATACATACTTCCTTTAGGAGGACTCAACGGACCCAACGGTTTAAAAAATAAAGCGATTATTATTGTGACATAACTACTGTGCGTTTATTTTCTATTTCTAATTTTCCACTTTAGTATAATTCTTTTTTTAAATAAATTATTATTTTCATTTTGTATACATGTAAGTTTTTTTATAAGTTATGTTTTGTTTTTATTTATTTACTTAATATAAATGTGTAACGTTCAATAATAGATACATGTTCTTGTACATCAGTGGCGTATGCTAAGTTGAAGAATAGGGCTATCCCACTATATGATAAGAGTTTGAATGTTGTTATTTATTTTAATATTTAATTTTTACGAGTATATCATTAGTTTCTTTTAAAATGTATTCTCTAGAGATATAGAGTACCTAAAAATACCAATATGTAGTCATATAAATTTATAATTTATATTATAAATATAATAGCGGTGTTTTCACGGCTAGTGCCGTTTTCCGCATCCCTATTCCTGGGTCCTCCCAGTGCAGTTCTTTTAATCCTCTTTCCACTATGGTTTGGTTTATCCTGGAGTTCCAGTTGATTCTAGGACGACCCTTCTTTTTTCCCACGGAAACCAGCCGTGAATTTTTCCTGACCTTCTTTCGTCGCTCATCCGCCTTAGGTGCCCATACCACGTAAGTTATTTAGATTGAATGGCATCAATGATGTTATAGTCCACTTCAATTCTTTGCCTGATATCAACGTTGGTGACATGTTCAAGTTTGAAAACTGCAACATCTTCCCCAAAAATTCATTTCGGCTTGCTATAAATCGTTAGTCTATTGTTTAGCACCCAAACCTCGACATTGTGAATACAATTGTTTTTGTTTTCTTGCTTATCTTCGTGCTCCAAATAATACGATGTAACGTTTGTGTAATTCATTTGCCAATTGCTACTAATGTAAGTAAATGGAATTTGAAAGTAATAAAGTGCTTCCCATAGTTTGTTGATGGACACAGAGTCGTAGGCTGTTTTTTTATCAATGAAAACTACATGTGCTAGTCTTCCACGTGCCACGTTCTTTTCGATTATTTCTTGAGATGTACAGCATTATCCATACGGCCTGCTCTGATATTCTGGTTCTTCGTAATGTTCTACTATCCATTCCTTTAGGATCGACCCATATAGCCTACCCACTGTGCTGGTCATGCTTATGCCCCGGTAGTTGTTGCACTACCTGTTTGAACCTTTTTTTGTGTATTTACGTAATTTGCATTGTCTTCCATTCAATCGGTACTTGGTCGTTTATCAGACATTTTGTAGATAATGATGCTAGACTTACATTCTGGCGCTCTTAATCAGCTCAATTGGTATTCCTCCAGGTCCTGGAGCTCGATTGTTTTTCATGTTTTGAAATGTTTCCATATTCTGGTCTGTGTTCATTCAGTAGTTAGTGCTGTACCCATCGATCCATACCAAATACGTAAAATTTCAGCGATTCATTTGATTTTTTTCGAATTTCCTTTAACACATCCCAAAATTTCCTTGATCGAGAACTTCCTACTAAAGGCATATGGTTTTTTTAGTTCGATCCATAGATTATTCGTAAAATTTGTTCGATACAAGTCATATTTGCTTGTATCCAACAAAGACACAAATTAAATTTTTTCTTGAGAATTAAATCTGGGCCATTACTGTATCCAAAATTTCATAGAAAATCCGTCGGTACTTGGAAGAAAAAATGTCATCTTTTTTTCTCTTTTTGGTCTTACATCATATTCACCATCAATATTATTAGCTTCAGTGCATATGGAATCAGAATTATTTTCTTCTCTTTTTGGTTGTATATCATATTCATCGTCAATATTTCTTCATTGCATATGAATTCATAGTTTAATGTCATCATCTTTTGCTCTTTTTGGTCTGATATATTCATCATTAATACTACTACTAGCTTCACCCCATATGAATTCAAAGCCTTAGCCTCTAATTTTCTACAAGTTTTTAGTAAAATTCACTTACTTTACTAATGCAGTAAAAATAGTCATACACTTATTTTGCAAAATGTCAAACAGAATGTCGGAAAAAGTAAATATGTGAAATATAATAAAAAGGAACTTCGTATCAAATTTATTTAAAAAAGAATATAGTCAAATGCAGTATTCTCTTCTTCACCTGGTCGTCAACTTGACCTTAAATTGCCATGCACACGCGTTCATTGATATTAAGTTTAGATAAATAATTCATGCAAAATTATTTCTCTTCGATAGCGCTTGTTCAACATATATTATGTTTTAATATTAATTGGATCGACCTTGCGTGTTATATGGTACTAATGTACTCTCAGGTTCATCTTCTATGGATGTGAGGAATTCAATAAGATGCCCTCTATATTCCTTAACTGTGCTTACGAGTCTTGCTGAAACATTACATCTTGGAGCAATACCTGGTAGCTTTATTTTCCATAAATTTGTTTAAAGCAATTGATCGAGTTGTAGAATGAGAGAAAAACTGCATATTCCATCTAAAGAAATAAAAAGAATGCATTCTA
>WYDF02073117.1:0-24702 GCA_009867245.2 Adranes taylori
GTATGAGAGATGCGGGTGGTCGATGAGAGAATGGTATGAGAGGATGATGAATGGAGGCGCATGGGAAATGGAAGTAGGGGGAAAGATGAAGGATGTGGAAATGCAGGAGAGAAGGGAAAAAATAAAAGTATCGCGATATAACGCGAGATATAAGGAAATAGAAGTAGAAGGAGCGATGCTAAGTTATCTGGAATCGGATAAGAGTATGAATGTGAAAAAAATGATAGCAAGGTTTAGGTGTGGGAGCATGAAGAGAGGGAATTCCTGCACTCATTTCGGACCCCGAATCTTCCTCCCGTTCTGAAATGTGTTCCTTATTATCAGTATCACTTTCATCAATAGGACATTCTTGTTCATTATAGTCATCGTTGAAAATCCAGTTAGTTATATCATCAATGTCTTTGGGGTCTTCCAAATAATAAATTCGTTTTAAGTTTTCTGTCGCCCGTATATCAGAGATACAATGGCTTCTACGCGACTATGAAAAGTAATTAGATAAAAGAGCAGGCTGTATATATGTTATTTTTTGATTTTAGGAAAAAAATGTTTCAAATAAAATTGAGGATTTTAGTTAGCCTATACAATGTTTTTCAAAGTTGAAACATGGCAACGTCAATGAAAAATGTAAATGAAAGTTGTATTTTCAATGATAGTGTGTATGGGATGTACCAATGGATGTGTATGCAATTATTTAAGGGGAACTGGAATCCACATAGTAAGCATTTTCTACAAACTTATATTTAAAGTATTTTTGGAGTTGGAATATTAATTTTTGCTTCACAATTATGTTTACTCCAAATTACTGCAACAATACGAGAATGTCAAGGATGTATATCAGTTCAAAGCTTATCTATCGTATTTGTACTATGACAGATAATACATATGAAATATATAAATTATATAAATTATGAGGTAAATAGGGTACGACTGAGAGTGCGAGAGAGAGTGTCACAATGGTTCAAGGTGGAAAGCGGTGTGAGGCAAGGGTGCTCACTGAGTGCAAGTTTATTTAATATATATATATTTCACATTTGGAGAAAGTGTTAAAGAAAGGGCTTTCAGAGGGGGGGGGGTCTGTTGGGTAGCGAAAGGGTGTGGTCACTAGGATATGCGGATGATATTGTATGTATGGCTGGTAGTAGGCAAGAAATGAAAGAGATGGTGGAGAGAGTGAATAGATATATGGGTCTCTTTTACCCAAGTTTGGAGATTAATGTGGAAAAGAAGAAAATGATGGTATGCAAAAGAGGGTATGGTATGGCTAGTAAGAGTAAGTATGGCTAGTAAGAAGGATATTTTTGAGATGAATGGAAGGGCAATTGAGTGTGTGAAAAAGTATTTAGAATATATGCTGAATCGAACGGGAAGTGAATATGAACATGTGAAGATGATAGTGAACAAAGCAGGAATAGCGGCAGAGAGATTGAGGAATGTGTGGAAAACTAAATTTGGATACTCTGTAAGAATGACGTGGAGAATTCTTGAAGTATGTGTGGAGAGTATGGAAGGAAAGTAGAAAGAGAGGATATAGAAAGAATGATAATAAAATATCTGAAAAGGATTTTGGGAGTGGATAAGTCAACTCTTAGTGAGAGTGTGTCACAGGAAGTTAATTTGAACAAGTTCTGGGTAAAGGGGGTAAAGAAGGAGGTAAAGTATGAAAGAAAGGTGATGCAGGAGAGATGGAAAGAATTGTGAGGAAGGTGTATATGTGTGCTATGCAGGATAAGGGAAAGGGAGTTACAGAGAATATATGGATGAAGGATCGGAAAAAAGTGTATGAGAGATGGTCGATGAGAGAATGGTATGATGGAAGGTAAGGAGTCTGAAGTGGTAGGGGAGAGAAGGATAGATGATCTCGAAATGCATAAGAGGAAAGAAAAGATAAAGGTAAGCCAGTACAATAGTAAGTATAAGGAAACAAGGTGGTAGGGACGAAGCAGGAATATTTGGGGTCGAAGGAGTATTATGGAAAACAGGATAGTTTCAGGGGTAATAGAGAAAAAAAAGGTGTGTAAAAAAGAGAGAACGAAAAGAAAGGAAGAATAAATCACTTTACTTCACTGTATTGAGGGTTTTTTTTTAATTTTTTTAGAATGGATTTGTTTTTAGTTTTTTCTTTTTCGTTTCAAGTGGAATTAGTTTTGTGTAAAATTTGTTGTGTATATTTTGTAATGAATTTTTTATGATGTGAATAAAGGTTATTATCAGTAATAATAAACAGATCCGAAAAAAAGTCCCTGAGTTCAAAAAAAACAACTTTTACAAAATGTTCGTTTGAATATGAATGTTAATAAATTTCTCCTAAACTATAAAATCGGGGAGAACGGATTGTGGTGAGTAGGTGCAAAAAACATCGGCTAAGTGAAACAACTTTTTAATTTTTAATGATCCTAAATGGGTCCAATCAGTCATTTTTAATTTTACCAATAATAATTTTGCGTCAACATGGTGAAATTTAGTACAGATATTGTACTATTAAATGTTAAATTACTAAATTAGCTGTATTATGTGATGATCGATACTAAGGAAACCGCATTTTGCTTTGTGTAGTGTATAATCAAACCAATATATTGCCAATGAAAGATGGCGAGGCAGAATCGTCCACAAATTTTTAATTTAGTAATGTTGGGACGTACAAACTATTAGCAAATGAATCAATATAATATATTAAATAATAAAAATAATAAATACATGATATACTAATTTATAAAATTGTCGTAAAATGAATGCACAAATGTTTCATCATCTCAAGTATTAAATATTGTTCGCCTAGAAATAAATAAAATGTCAATTAAAAATATTTTATTTTTCAAAAATAATACGTGTATTAAAGCATTTGCCTCAATAATTGTATAATATTCCATAGTATATAGTGTTCGTGAGATTAGCTTCTGTTTCTTTTAATCTCAGATAAGATTTTGTTATAAAATAATGCGTTAGCATTCATTCCTTTTAATGGGTCTGGGTTACGTTTATTTCCATAAGAGAAACCTCTTTATTAACCCATTTGATCCCAAGAATATTTTTTTTGAAATATGTATATTTTTGTATTTTTTGGTTGAACATTTGACTAAACAAAAAAATTTTAAAACAAATAAAAAAAAGGTTAATTATTCTGAAATAATGATGTGTACTCAAATGAGTACAGTGAGCAGATTAGGTATCAAAATTTATTAAAAACTTAAATGCTTTTGAATAGCTAAGTTTATACTGTGTGTGAAATAGTATAAAACATTCTCGCTCTAAACTCAATGTTGTTTTACATTTTATGCCCTCCCAACCTGCCCTTTGGTGAGATATTCGGAATCATACTTGTTGTTGAAGTTTTTATAGATAGTGTCCTCCTTCACTCTTCATTAGACTGGTTGGCCTCGAAACAGATGCGCGTTTCCTGGTGTAGACCGATTTCTGGAAACACCTCAAATTGTACCGTACCAATTCCCGTGGAAATTCTAACAGATCCATTTTCTGGTGCACATCTATTATCAATTATAATCGCCAAGAATTTACAAGAACAGCATTCCGCATATGGGTAAACACCCACCACATAGGGAGGAATTATGAAAACCCAGATTTCCATAGAATTATGTGTGAAGACCGTATTAGGAAGTAAATAATGTGTAGTTAGGAAGGCGAGGCAGTCAGCAGAGTGACAGCCGGCGACAGTCGCCAAGAAAGTAAAGCGTTTGGTAAGCGATTTCATATATCATACACTGTTCTATTTATTGCCTATATTTTGAATAGCTTTGTTTCTTCTATCAGTTCACCTCAACCTATCTACCACGCCACTAGGTCTATACAACTAGTCAACTCATAAGAGATATTACTTATAGTCACCCAAGCACTCGAAGCACGTTTGCATAACAGTGGTTTTGCGATAGCTTACACTGTATAATTCCATATTTACCTACTACAGTGTATACCGCTAATCGATGCATAACCGAGAGGCCCTCCAAGCACCTTCGCACAATCGTAGTGGTACGATGGCTTATAGTGGACTCCCAGAATTCCTAGCGTCTCCGTTGTTCATATCGTGCATTTATATTCACCTCCGCCTCCTCGTTGCATTATTAACTATTTGTACATGTTTGCGCATTATTATTGTTTCGTTATTTTATCGCAGCATACTTGTATTGCTTTACATGCACCGTTTTCATTTTGTTTTTGTTTATAATAAGAATCGCTACTGTTTATTTGCTAACCGCTGTGAATGCGGTATTGATTTAATTTAACATTTTATTATTGACATTTGATTGTGCATAAATATGCTCTTCCTTTTTCTACGAAGAGCAACAGACGTTATTTTGTAATATTGTTAATGCTGTTCTATTAATTAGGAGTTAGAATCGTTTTTCAGGTGCCCATAGGAACACAAATACCCGGATAACTCAAGTACTCGTAGCATCCGTGCTCTCAGCAGTCCACTGAGAACTAGTGGAACAAAAATAGCGATTCCAACATGCGGTCTCACGTTAAACTGACCTGGCACCCGGGAATTTATATTTCCGGAGGATATTATATTGAAAAGTGGGCGTTATCCACGTTCCTGTTAAGTTTGAGATTATAAAGATTGAACATGCAGTACCTATAAAACATACAAGAAATTCAGGCCACATAGACTTTGTGAAGAGTTGTTAACAGTAAACATGTTGTATGCTAGTGGAAATCCCGACAAGTAGTACCTAACATTTAGAGAATCATTCAAGCTTATAATTATGAAGTAAAATATAAGCGTGAATTCATTTTAAGAGCATTCTAATGAATTAAGAATTACCGTATAGAAATAAATTAAGTTCCGACGGAACTAGAGTGTGTTTCCGAGGTGTTTAGCAAATTATTAGAAGAAATGATTATTTAAGAGGTATGGCTTAATGAAAGTCATGGGTCGTGTAATAACAATAAGCTAAGTGCGCTATGTCAGTGAGCATTCTAATGAGCATTCTAACGAATTAATTTAACTGGTAGTTAATTGATAATAAATGAATAAACGCTGTGTGGGGTTTATTAGTATAGGTATCAGAAGCACATCTGATTTGATTGGCGTCAATTACGATAAAAGATAATTAACCTGACAGCAGTATAGACACTAAAGTGGAATACATTGACTAAATGTATTTTACCAGAAGCGAGGAATAGCTTCTAGAGGGGAATAGATTCTAGAATGTGTAATTATGGGGTAGTAGTAAAGGAATGTATTTTTTATTGATAGAGAGACAATTATGGCTGAAAGTGTAAGCGTAATCTACTGAGAGATAATCAAGTGAAATACATTAGTTATATATAATTTACTGTAAGATAGGGAAAATTAGAAGTAGATAGGATAATCCATATAATTTTAGTGGAAAATTAGCGTACAGAAGAAACATTTAAAAGGTCTCACTGTTCTCGCTAGAACCAATTTTTTGTGTTACTTTCATTCAAGTGTTGACTTATTTTACTACTTGCAAGGCGTTAATTATTTTATTTTACGTATGGGAATGTATGAGTATGTCATTGGATTGCATGTAAATATTTTTAAAGATCAATACACTTTAATTAAGTTTAATAGCAGTTTTATTTCTGCTGCCTGAATTATGAAGGCTTATGACTGTCGTTAATGTTCGACGTTACCGAGAATTACTCAGCTCCGAATGGCATGATTAAATCTAAACGGCAGGTCTAACCTAGCGATGGTCCATCCTAGTGTTTTAGTCTAAATTAAGTGAGGTAACTGGGATATTTAGATTATATTGTTCCGCATCAATTATTCAATTAATAACTTTGTTAGAAGAAGCTAAACTAAAGTGCTAACTTATAAAATAACAAAGGAGTTCGGGGCTCCCGTAATTTTGAGCAGCGGAAGGCTACGCTCACCTACATAAAAGTCTCGTCTCACCCAGGTCACATCGGAGAGGACAACCCTCCAACGTAAAAATACGTGACAATATTCTGAAGTAATCATATATTTTTTTACGTCAAATGTGGCAATCCCTAGGACTCTTAGTCGCGAGCGAGTTTATCACAAGTGATTAGTTTTACGAACAATATCATAGAATCTAATTCTGAATCATAGAATCTCATTCTGAAACAAAAATTTCTAAAATACTATAACATTTTGTAGTAATGACGTCGTCAAAGTCGAAATGTAGTCAAAATTTGGTACTATTTATGATTTTTTCCAACAACGGGGAATTTTGTTTTTTTTTTTGAAAAACTTTTTTGAAAGTGTGAAAGAGGTACACTGAACCTTGCTAATTATTTAGAAAAATTGAAGAAAACTAAAACAAATAGTGGTGAAGCAAGGACATGTTTTCATTGAGAAGACACCATGTTGTAGATGAGAGAGTCCTCGTAATACTCGTAGGTACGTAATAGCAACAAAGAAAAGAGCATCACAATTTATTTACAACAATGCCTTAAAAATTGGCTAAGTCAAGATGTATGAACCAGCTGTCCCATTATTATAAGGGTTCATCAGGATCTTTTTTATTATGGTCATCACTGTCGGAATATTTTGAAAGACAACGGCTCTGCTGTCTACGCCACTGGCCGGTCGTTTGTTTGAAATGAAAATTCGTCATATGAATTAGTAATTTTGAATGCAGCCAGCGCTACATTTAAGCATTGTCGGATAATGATGGATTTTAATTATTATAATTTGTTGATATTGTTGTACTTAAATCTCGATTGAGTATATAACCAGTGATTTATTTTTCGGTGCCGTACGCTGTAATACGGATATCAACATGTTATAATAATTAAATATAATTAGTATCAAACAATGTTTAAATGTATTGCTAGCTGTATTCACAAATTAATAATTCATAAGATGAAATTATATTTCAAACAAACAGCCGAATCGTGGCTGATGCACCAGAGTCGTACTCATTCAAAATATTGAGAGAGTGATATTTCTAATAAAGAAAATGTTGATGATCCCTTGTAATAATGGGTGAAATAGTCCATACCTCTTAAACTAACCACTCTTTAAGACATTTATTGTAATTAAATTGTAATATTTACTTCCTTGTTGGTATTACGTACCTATTAAAATGAAGCAATACTTACTTTATAATAATAGTGACACTATCAATTCTATTTATTCTTTCTAAAGATATTATAGGGTTACAAATCCAATTGTGTAAATATTAAGCGAGATTATATCCTACGAATGTGATGACAAAACTACGTTCGTGTCAAAACTAAAGTTAAACAGTAATTAAAAATAAACATGTATACAAGCTAAACAACTGTTTAAAAGAGTATTCGACATCAAAGTTTCTTAAATCGTAATAAGATTTATTTTCATTCCTTCCAAACTGCATAAGAAAAAATAACTGAACAAACTTTTTTGTATAGAAGAAAACCCTTTCTGACATTATAATCTAGAGACATAAAGTTTTTTTATTCAAGGGGATTAGGTCATGTCAGGTCGTCTCACCTAGATAGAGGAAGTAGCGCAAAAAAAAACGAGAGGAACTAACTTTATGATTCCCATCAGTAAGCCCAGCAAATCCTAAAAGACCGCCAAAACTTTTCAATTATTTCCCGCTCTTATAATGATGTATTGTTACATTTCACGGTAGACTCAGCAGCGTTTGCATTATGCAAAAAAATATAATTAATATAACTGGCATCAAATGGAAAATAATTAAATTAATATTTAATTTGATATAATATTAAACTAGCGAATAGCCAGAATTAAAACTATAGTATATAAAAGAACAAATAAAGAAATCAGTTTATTAACTTTAGGTGCGTTACCAACTAAAGTTAATAACGCGTTACCAACTTAAGTGCGTTAACAAATTAACAATTTAATAATTATAAGTTTTGTCATAGACACTGATTACAATGTGCAATAAACCCGAATTTAGGAATTACTAAAGAAATTTTAAATTATATTTGCAACTAAAAGCCATTTCGCAGACATTTATAACGCATAAAACGTAAACACAAGATTTATTGTTGCAACGACCGCAGATGAAAAGTTTTTTCCTTAGTTGGGCTATCATTTAAAATGTATATACAGATTATTATAATCCTCAGACTATTATAATCCTGCACAAGCACTTGACAGTTTTCCTAATGAGGTTTTAATTTATATGAACCCAGGAACATTAGCCCTTCGCGCTTTGCTCTTTCTAAAGAAATTAAGGAAATATTATTCTTCTCACGTCTGACTTTATATGGAGTTGGCAGATGAAGTTATTCATTACTATGTAGCATGTAATATATTTAAACGATTCATGTAGCTTCTGAGATTCGATTATAAGAAAATAAATGATATACAGGTAACTAAATAAGTAATACACCTTTCCCATCATACATATTATACTAGATTTTCCTAATAAGAATATTTTTAGATGAAATTACTTTTTATTTAAGAAGTATAACCATTTGTTACTTGAGGTGACAAAACATCAATCTGCAATTTAGAAAATTGCAGATTGATGTTTTAAGAAGTTCAAATTGGTTTATAAAATCAAAAGCTAGAGTAGATGTGCATTTCTTAAATGGATGATAGCCTTCATCGGTAGCCGTTGCTTTCACCTCGGATCACTGCATTAATTTATGACATCAATGCTCTGCAAAATGCATCACTTTCAACTCGGCAGCTAATTTGAAAATCATTTTGTGTGAGTTTTTGCATACGCATGACTATATTCCTATATTATGTTATGAAATTAAATGCAGTTATACGAAGTAATTAAAGAAGAGACAATCTACTAGGGTAGCAACTTATCCAAACAATTAGGAATTATAGCAAATTAGGGACTTATAGTTCGTCTATTTTTGTGCCTACCACCACCTATGATCATCTCTAGTACTAGCTATACGCGCTACACCTGAGGTTTCAAGTAATATTTATAGATGGTATTACTTTTAATTTAAGAAGTATAACCATTTGATAAGGGGTGTAAGTATTTCGAAAACTGCACATTGGAATTTTGGGAAAATCAAATTGACTTAAAAAAATGGAAGGTAAGGTAAGGGCAAGTATATCTATTAATGACAGTATCGTACAATCAGTGGAACTTCTGTAATCTTTCCCTACAATGTCTACACCACCAATAAATATTTATCGTTCATTTCATAATATTGGCATACTTCAACTTGTCATACATAACATTGTTCACTTAATATAAGTAATAAATTCCCAAATATAAGTAATTCAATATCATTAAAAATCTAAGCATAAAGTCTTAGCCACATTCTGCATAAAAGCACAAATTCTTCTCCCTATTCTCCGAAGAGAAAAGAAGGCAACTAGCTTCATTGATTTTTTTGTCATACACCCCCCTTTATCTCCTTTGCTATGCTAATTTTCTCATTATTCCTATATCCTCACCACCCTCTCACATGCATCTTTCACAATTCCGTGACATTTCGTTCTCATTCTCAATCCATACGATTCCTACACATCTCTTTACCCTGTGTTTCCAGAACTCTAGATGTATAGCACACATCCAACACAATCTTTCATTCACACCCATCCAAAGCTTGTTATCTGTCTCCATACTTCCGCATCGCATCTAGATCTAGCGATCAATATATTGTCCTCCATAATTATATCTTTTCTCCCATTATATCTACAAAGCGATAAAGATTTTCCCCTTCTTGCTTCTCCATGTCTTTTATTTTCTCCACCATTTCTTAGTCACAAATTTCCCTTCATTATTTTCATTTCACACCACTTCATCGACAATCCCAATCGGTCATAAATATTTTCTGTATCTCTCATTCACACACTCCCATGAACCCCTATATTCATTTCATTATTACACTCGTATTACACACATTTCACTTCTCTCTCTCTCTCTCTCTCTCTCTATCATATCATTCTTCACCATATATTCATATTTTACCATTTATTTAAATTCCTTCATTCAACATTTACATATAGCAATTCCATTCAAAACAATTTCAGTCGTGTCGATCATTCTAATTGAAGCATATGCTTTAATAAACCTTTAGCCTATTTGCATACCTGTTTGCTATAAACCTACTTAGTCCTATTTAACCTATTTGCGATAAACCAGTTTGCATAATACGCTCAATTTCTCTCACCGGCCATATTTCCGCACATTCATTCTTTCAAAATCAGCATTTAAAATTAAACATACAAAATCAGCAACGTCATTCGCATGTGCGCCATAATCTTTCTGATGCAACACTTTGCTTTCTTACATATCATTCCTATATGCTCTTTGAATCACCCATTGTTTTGTAAAACAAATCCTAAACATATATACTTTTCGCACACTCAATTTGCTGACCCCCATAAAAAATATCCATTACACTATCCCTAACCCTACTTTTGCATACCATTATCTCTGCCTTTTCCGCATTAACAAGCAACACTCTAATCCCCCTATAATTACTAACTACACCAATCATCTCTCTGATATATTCTCTCTTTCTTTCCAAACGCACAATGTCATCTGCATAAGACAGTACCCATAGCTTTCTTCCATCAACAATAATCACTCCTGCCTCCTACCAATAATCCGTCCTCTCATTAATACTGGATTTCTGGATCCAATTAATACAAGTTGAATAAATTTGCACTTAACATCCGTATTTTATATCTTGTTCCACTTCAAAGCACTTTGAAATAGTCTCACCCGTTTTGGCTCGCACCATAGTCCCTTCGTGCATTTGCTTAATTACTTTGTTTCTGTTCCTGTCAATATCATCTTCCTCCATTCTATTTCACAGCCTGTTCCTTATCAATCTCATTAATGCTGAGCTTAAATCCAAAAATAAAATATATAACTTGTTTCCTTTATTAATTTCTCTTGTACTGACATAATTAAGAATAACACCATTAATTCCTTTCTTATCCCCTTTCTAAACCCCGCCTGTGTGTACGATAAAACATCTTTCTCATTCATGTCACTTCTCAACCTTCCTTCTATTATTATATATTTTTGCATCCTAAATATATTTTTTGTATCCAACCTTCTATTCATTCTATTCCTCTCCGCCCGTATTCTACACCCTTTTCATTCTTAATTTTCTTTTCCCATTCGCTCAAACTTACATTTCCTTCTATCCCTCTTCCTCGAATATAGAATACAACTCGTACTTTGTTTTTATAACCATCAATCCTTTCCATTTCTTCCTTCTCTAATCTAATTTTGCAAAGTCCTTCTTACTTCGTCCATTATAGTAGTATTTAAGGACTACTTGTATAATGGAAGTGTTTATTAAAAATACACGCGTTCGTTAAATTGAATAAACAAAGCTTAAGATACATTTGTAATTGAAAACATAAATCAAGGTGATTTACCGAATATAAAACATAGTCGTCTAATGCGTTCAACACGTTCCAAATATTAAATAAAGTTTGCGATCTTTAAGCATTAGAGATGTTGTCAATACATAATATAACATTAAACAACTGAAATTCATTAAGATAACAATTATGGACATTGAGGGTGTTATATTTCTTAGACCAAAGATTCGGTCAATATTAGAAATATGTCACAAGCGATAAGTAGTTGCAGAGCATTCCTTCTATCTAGCCTTCTGTACCTATTCTAAAATCGCTGTAAAATGGTACCCGTTCTCCGGAGTAATATTTTGGGGTCTAGCATAAATAGTTTGGTGATTTGTCAGGTGTCATTTGAAACTACAAGATGGCGATTGCCAGCTAACTTCCCGTGGTGTTTGAAACGTGGTACAGATACTCGAGTGCGGCGGAAAATTTGTATTTTAGGCTGGTAGACGTATATATGATGGAGCTGAGGACTCCTTTGAGGGATACTCCGGGGCCTTTGTTGAGGACCTGTAGTGCTCTTAACTCTTCCAAGCTCTGCACAGGGTGGGGGCCTGCGTTTGGGGCCTGAATGGGCCTGCACTGTGGGCGCCTGAGTAGAGCTCTCCTGTGGGATCTGCGATGCTTCGTGACGTATACTCAGGATTCTAGCCCTGCGGATCTAGTCTTTCGGGGTTTCTTTACACGGATTGGAGTAGAGACCTGGGAGTGTTTGAGAACTGCAACAGGGCTTCTTGTATTTCAGGTTATGTAACTCCATTAAACCAGGGGCGTACGCAAACCAATGTGTAGTGCCGAGTCAAAAATTTTGAATAATGTACAGGGATGGGCAAAATTTTTGAATAATATACAGATACAATTTTTTTAAAATATCGAAAATATTGAAATGAGGTTAGTAGCAAACCCGATATGGCGGATTTGGGGGAAGCCCCGATTTGATTTCTGGGCTGAAGGCGTATAAATTGTGAAGCTGGGAGCTCTTTCGAAGATCTGGTTCTGCTCTGCTCCGGGCTCTGCCCAGAGCCTGAGTGTGGATCTGTTTTGGGAGACGTCATGACCTTGACGCAACGCGTATTAAATGTAATCTTCTTCACGTTGGTTCTATTAAAAATAGTCGCACGTATTCGCGTTTGATATACGTCAGGGTTGTGCGACAGGGTCATTTGTTGGTCCACATTTTGAAGTTGTTAAGACTGCAGAGATGCTCCAGGGTTGCCATAGGAAAATAATATACAGGCATGTCCAAGAATGTACAGGGATATCCAAAAATTTTACGCAATGTACAGTTTTCCTTTCTGCATGTTATCTAATTTTTTATTAATTAGTGGCGTTAAATAACGAAAATTCTTTGTAATGATATGTTAGGTGCTTAACATAAATAGGTGATTATTGTTTTAAACAAATCAGATCGTTTTCAAATTTATAACAATACCGATTTTAACGCTTCGAACGCTAAGAAAATACGCATTGACTTGCATTCTTGTTTTCGATTTGAGTTGCTCACGTATTTGAAAGGTGCACTCTCATTCGATTTGGATATAATTTCAATTACATATGTTCATTTCGACTCCAATCATCTTCAGTTGAATTTTTGTATTAAAGTTCCCGTGTTGCATTATTTTGAGCTCATGTGTTTACATTACTGGTTTATAACCAATTTCAATGATGTCGGCGTTTCGACATATAATTATCTGCATGTTCAATGCATTTTTATATGATCGTTTTGGTAAAGGAATAATAGCATTTTCAATGTAGTTTTTGATGGTATGTTCCTAGTATTATAATGAGAAATAGTGTGCTGCATCATTATACTATATATCTCTTCATACTGCATTCATAGAACATTATTAGTTTTTTATCCTCGATTGATATACGGCATCACCATCTCTTCAAAACAGATTAGGCTACATTCAGCAACTATCTTCGTTTACCTACAATTCATGTTTTGGTGTTCTCGATATCTGTACATTGTTTAATAAATTCTTCAATTAGCGCACCGATATTCAGGATCAGATAAAGACCAGCTATGTACCAGTTCACGATAGGTCAGAAGCAACTGAGGGTCAGGTATGGACCAGCTAAGAAACAGCTCAGGATCAAGCAAAGGCAAGCTAAGAACCAGTTCAGGATCAGGTCTGGCCCAGTTATGGACCAGCTAAGAAACAGTTCAGTAGCAGCTAAGTACCAGGTCAGGACAAGGTCAGGATCAGGTAAGGACCAGATAAGGACTAGGTCAGGATCAGGTAAAAAAGAGATAAGGACCAGGTCAGGTATGGTATGCTCATCTAAGGACCAGGTAGCAGCTGATAGAAAACAACTAGGAATCGGTGTCGAGCCGATCCAAACAGATAGGAATCAGGATCATTTCAATGGTAAGCAATTGGAGTAATAGGTTGTGTGTGTATGTGTGTGTGTATTGTGTGGCGCTATGTGTATGGTGTGGCTGACAAGCCAGTCTTATAATACCAATTCTAGGTGTTTTATTTTTAACGTGTTAGATATGGAACGAATATATGAATTTTAAGCAAAAAGAACAATTAGTTTGGTTTTTAGAGCCGCAACAAGCAAGCTCTTTTGCGTTTTGTGAAAAATGGGAAAGTCGAATATCGTTCAGTGAAAGCGAAAAACAATGCAAAAGCCGAACTGGCTGCTCCTTATAGGAGAATGCGCTGTCGCTAGCAATAGTTAAATTTTAGAAAGCTGAATTTGTTCGTGGTCGACAGTTGTGTTTTTGATGATGACGATGACCACCCAGGGTCCTCCAATATAACTACACCAGAAATCGCCAACAAAATTCATGATATAATTATGGAAACCGAAAAATCAAAATCCGTGAGCTAGCAGAAGCTTCAAACATATCAACTAAGCGTGTAGATGCCATCATACACTATCCGCGCGATGGGTGCCACGTTTAATCACTATCGACAAAAATGCACATGTGTGCCGGATTTGGAGAAGCTTTTAGCGAAAATGATACATGATCCGAATGACTTATTTCGTCGATCCATCATTATTGATAAAACGTGGATCCACTACTACACGCTCTAGGCGAAGAAACAGTCAAAGCAGTGGAGAAGTGCTGAAGGCCCACCGAAGAAGGCATAGATAACCTGATTGGCCGGTAAGGTCATGGTGACTGTTTTTGGGATGCGAAAGGCATTATTCTTATTGATTACTGGGCAAGAGCTAAAACCATAACTGCTGATTACTATGCAGTATTATTAGTATTTTCAGAAGGGATGAAGTAGTGAGAAAGTTGTTTTGACTGTATTACCTTAAAATGGGACTATGTTAAAAATAAATGATAAAAAATAAAAATCGAGCGTTTTCTGAAAGGCTAGATTTCCGTCAAAACACCCTCGTACTTAGAATAAGTAAATCAAGTTACTTTAAGTTTAACTCAGGTTTTGATTAATAAAAACATATATAGTAACCCTCATCATACCACTCTTCCCTTAGTTTTGTGTATATTCCCAATTAAAAGCTTGTTCTCTTACTTTTCGGATAGCTCCTTTTAGTTCCTTTTTCAACAACTCATACTGATCACTGTATATGTCTTTTCCAACGTTCTTTATTTTAGGCGTGTCCCTATGTTTCCACAACCTTAATACCAATCTATATCTCATCAACCCTACTTTGTTTATTTCCTTTTTCCTATATTCTCCTTATATATCTCACATTCCTGGATTCATACTACTCATTAATTCACATATCTCCCTCACATGATTCTCAAATGACCAATACGTTTCCACAGGAAAGTGGTTTGATTCAACTTTACCATCTACAATAAGTTTAATATTCGACAATATTAAGGTAATAAATATGGCATTTGAACATAATACTCGAGAAGGCAAGTTAATAAATATTTATAGCAAGGGCAAAGAGGTAATTGTTTTTTCAACTTTTATAAACTTATTTAGTGTACTATGAGGAATTCTGAACACCCCTCTATGGTAAACCTATATGGTAAAAATATTTAACAGGCTGTTGACTAAATTAGTTATTCCTTCTGAATCAAGCAAGGAGGTAGGAAAGTACTTGTTTGGAGGCGGACCTAATTTTATTATTTTAAAGATACAAATAAAGACTAGCGTTAATAGTCTTATGTTGATATTATGCTTAACAGTGATTTATTGCATCATTTAGCATATCACACATATATCAATTAATAATATTTAAACATTTAATAATATTTAATAGAAAATCATCGCAATTTTCCGATAAAATATAGATAGTAATTTACATCCCCATGCATTCAATTATAGAATATCATGCTTTTGAACCCGTACCTTTCACGTCATTCAATATAGGTCCTACGTGAATGTGCCAAGCTAATGACTCACTAATTGTGGTTCCCAATAATTTTGGTGCAATGTTTTGCACTATTCCGTTCTTACGAATTTTTATCTAATTTTAATGTTGTAGGCTACTGACACTAGTAAAGTTTGAAAACACATCTTATATTTATTTATTGTTAAACAGTTCTTTTCTGGTCATGTATATAATTTTTCCACCTCATAGTTGGCTAATTGGATTGAGTGCATTATGTTAGTTACTTATTCTCCTTCTTACGGTACCATATCCATCTAATGAATGTTGGCGACAATTCAAGCATATTTGGCACAGCCTTAAGCGGCTCTGAAGAGTCTGGGCATCAAGATCCAATCTCTTATGTTTCTGAGCCAATAATATTTTTTCCTTCCGATTCCAAGTTTTCCCACAGTTTTTTTCTTCCATGATTAGCTTCAGGAATTGGTACTTGGTATTTCTGAATATGTGGCCCAAGTAAGACGTTTTTCTTCCTATAATGATTTGCAACAATTCTCTATCTGCCCCCATACGTCTTAGGACTTCATCGTTAGCTATATGGTCTGCCCATGAGATTTTTAATAGTCTTATAAACAGCTACATTTCAATCGCTTCCAGTCGGTTCATAGTGTTAGTTTTAAGGGTCCACGTCTCCACACTATAGCGCTGCACTGAGTACACGTAGCCTTTTATAAAACGATAAAGCAGACTAAACTATGTAAGCGCAGACTAATGCTTTGATTGCTCTATAAGGTTCGCATATTTGTAAATACTGTTCTAGATTGTTCAGTCCTGCTCCGTATCTCTGCGTCTGGATCCAGGTCTTCAGTTGTCCAACTGTCGTATGTACTTAGAGGCTTGTTTGCCATTCACCGATGTGTTCAAATATCTAATCGGTGCTCAGCTCATCATCATAGTTTTGTTTTTTTTTTCGTTGAGTTTTAAACCAAGGCATTCTCTTTCAGCTGATATTATGTCGATAAGCCGTTGCTGTTTTCCGCAATGATAACAGTGTCATCTGCATAACGAACGTTGTTGACAAGATGATCAAAAACGGACTGTGAATAGAAATTAAAGAGCAGTGGCGACAAAACGCATCTATGTCTTATATCTTTTTCAAGCGGAAAACTTTCTATTATTTCGTTTCCTATTTACACTGATGCTGTTTGATTTGTATATAATTTTTTTATGAAAGCGAGATCTTTATCATCCACTATTCTCTCTTGTAGGAGTCCTATTAATTCTGGATGTATGAAATGCCTTCTCGTAATCTATGAAGCATAGGTAGACGTCCTTTCGGTGATCTCGACATATTTTAAGCAGGAAGCTCCGGCTAAAGAGTGCTTTTCGTGTACCAAACCTATGTCTGAATCCAAACTGTGTTGGCCCGATTCCTTTTTCGCATCTGATATATATTCTCCTTGGATCATTTTCATGAAGAGCTTTAAGACCTGCCTCATTAAGCTGATTAATCGAAATTGATCACAGCGATTAGCATTTGGAATAGGCACAAACATTAAATGAAGCCAGTCTTGCTGAGTTTGACTTTACTCGTATATATCATTAAATAGTTGCCCCAAAGCTTTTATATTTTCATCGTCTAGTAACCTTCGTTAATTTCAGAAGCTCAAAAGGCATATATATCATTAACATAAATCAGTAAGAGCAGAGGTGCTTTATTGGAACGTTGTGGAGTTCTTCGTTCCACTGGCAAGTATTTTGAACAGATTTCTCAGTAATCATTTGTGTAAGTGATTTCCACGATCTAGAGTTTATTTGTCCAAAATGATTATATTATTTTCAACCCATTTCAGGTAATCCCATATAACTCCAGTTAAAGAATCCCATGTAACTCTAGTTAATACCATATAAAATAGAACTTTTATTGTCCAGTTTATCATTTATATACTCGTATTTCATTTAGACATATATAGCTGTCATAGTGGAACGATTTTTAAGAAATCCATGATGAGAACTAATAATATTTGCGAAAATGACACATAGTTTATGATAAATACAAATTCAAATATTTTCCAAAACACTCGTAAAAGTAATGTTGGTCAATATTATTTTAGGCTACTTGATGAATGAAGTTGTACTGTGAATGATATCGTCAATTCGTGCTAATTTTTTATTCTCCATTTTCATTTAATTGTAAGTTTTGTTATTGTGGCCTTAATGTATGCCATATAGAATTGTGTAATATATTAGCTATATTTGGGAATATAATTATTTTAGTCTTTTCCCCGAAGAAAATAAATAGGGTTTCAGTCAGTAATACCCAGGTAGCACAAATATTCTAAGTACATCACAAACAAGTGCTATACATGTTCTAAATATTCGGTATATTGCTACGTAGTAAATGCTACGTATATGATGCGACAATTTCTTGCCAGATAACACATAGTAAGTATATTTTTTTAGGAACATTCTATGGATATTTTACAGTAATATGCTAAGAATATTCCGAGGGTACATTTTTTTATCTCTCCTTCAACATGCATTTTTCTTGATCTACTCATGCGCTAGTTTGTTTCTTGCAGAAGCTTAACATTCTGGTATGAGTGTGTGCTCTGAGACAATTGGCGTTATTAACACTTATTTGTGCCTAAGTAAGTAAACCGTACAAATAACTGGGAATATCCAGTTATAATAATTTTATTAATTTGAGCAAAATTTGTGTATTTGTTTTAATGTATTAAGTGTTGGTGGTACAATGTGATCAAAACGTAGAGACTTTGCAATAATAGGGATGAATTCACCAATAACAATGAAATGCTGTGTGTTGTCATGTATAAGGTAAATGCCGATTCTCCATTTCTATTTTTTTTCCAAAACAGAAATGGACTTTCATTTTTTAGTTGAACCTATTTGCATATATGAAATTTGTCGATATAATATAGAACATTATTTTCCCACCTGCCTTTCTAAGTTGATCTTGCACTATCTTTAGTATACATTTTTGCTCTCTCGCTATTCTTAATTTATATTTATGTCTAAGCGCTGTTTAATTGTATTATATAAAATAGTTTATTTAGGAGGGCAAAGCAACCTGATCAATACTCCTTCAAAATTGAAATATTCTCCTTTTGCTCTAGTGTTTCCACCACTACTTATATAAAGTACACACAATCAAATACGTTAACCTTTTCAAAGTAGATGTGTACTTAATAGATATTTGTATTAGATTATTATTGAAACAAAATTGCATATTAGGGTACTACAAATGTTTAAGAAGAAGAAATCATGTAAGAGTCAGTTATAAATATAAATCCATTCAATAAAAAACTTTATTTGACTTGGTTCAGGGTTATAGTGCTTAATTTTGTCTCAGTAACTAAGGACTCCAAACATATGATCATTTGGCCATTTGTAAGTTAATAAAATAATAATTTACTAGTAGTGTACAACACACAATTGTATTTGAATTAGGTGTGTTATACCACTTAGTTGGTTTATTTCTGTTTTGCTTTGTGCTTTTCATTTTACGTACAAAAAATGTCGTAAATCTTTGAGGAACAATAAAAAATATTTTACGGTACTTCATTTAAACATAGAAACTATTTTTTCTTCGATGAAATAAGAATTGTTGTTCATAATAAAAGTAAAAAGAATTTCAAACTACGAAAAGAAACACGAATAGAATCTCTCTTTAAAATGACTGAACATATGTAAAATTAAAAATAAATTACATTTTGCATGCACTTACGTAAATTAAAAAGAGAAGGGCATTAAAAACAGAAAGGAAATTAAAAATAGAAGGAAATTTAAAAAAATTGTAGATGGTTCCGCCACCTCATCTTTTATATACAGAAATTCAGTAGTTTTGCTATGTAGTACACACAAATTGCTGGTATAAATGCTATTTTGAGTGTAATATTTTTAATGTATTTTCAATTTGCGAATATACTATTTACAATTATTAGTTAGTATATTTATTTACACATTTTTATTATATTCTGAAATAAGCAATATTTTTCAGTAATTTTTAATCCTTATCAACTTTATGATCCATTAACCTGCTAAAAAAATTAAACATTTTAGGTCTAATTTTTTTAAATTAATTCTCATAAAATTATAATCATAAAATAAGGATTGTTTAAACAATTTAAACCATTTAAGATTTTAAGATTATTTAGGTTATGACAATTTTGGTATTGCAATATTAACCTATTGAAAAGATTTAAATACTTTGTGTCTAAAACTATTCATTTTTATCGGAACATTATTTTTTTTTATTAAGGAACAAAATTTATATATATTGCCCTAAATGCGACAAAAAAATTACGTGAAAGTAGTAACTTAAAAGTGTTTCTTCATGTGTAAAATCATTTTTAAAAAGTCTGATATTAAATCAACTATCAAAGTTTATTTTAAGTGAAATACTTCTATCCTAAAATTTTATGCTAATTATTTGCTTCTATGTTAAGAAGTAAATAATTCTATTAAATTATAGGTAAGAATTCTGTAAGAATTTATAATTATAAATAACAAAGAAGGTAGTATTATTAATGTATTTTCGTTAAATAGAATTTAGTGCATTAAATAGGAAGAATAGCGGGAAAGAAAGAAGGGTTACATAACTTTAATCATATATTAGGAATATATTATAAATATTCATACGATATTCCAGTAATGTTCTGAAGGCATATTATATCCATGGCATTTGCAAGGTACATTATTTCCATGTTCAAAATACATGCTTGCAGCATGTGCATAGGACATAAAAAAATGACCAAAAGTAATGTGCAGAGAACATACTTAGCACTGATATCGCTGATATCGAATAGTATAGGGATGTTGAACATTCAATATACTTCGTATACTCATATACGTAGTATCTGCTCACAATAGTATTGTGCTACCTGGGTAGTCACCACAGGAAAGATTCGACATGATCTAGGTCCAGCAGCATCAAAACTTCTTTAGGCTATTTTATCAGGAATTTAATCCAGAGGAAAACTCTTGAGATTAGGACAAGCCTTGAATTAAATATTTTTGCCTTACTATTGTATATATTTTCTTTTGAATAAATATTATAAATAATTGATTTAATCTCATTAGTATTTATTTAACTTTTTTCTTAGATAATTACATTTGTTTAAAATGTTCACGATCCTTAGCCCACAATAATTGCATACAACATAGCTGGTATACGGCAAGATGACTGACGACAAGAAACTGTTGTTAAATACTGAGCTCGGAAAATTTAAGAAATCTGATTTAGTGGGTGTGCTATCCGAACTAGTGATTCATAAAACAGAGGCCACAATTATCACCAACGAACAATTAATTAAAATTTTTAATGATACTTTAGACTTAAACGATATTGTTAATAACTGCACTATAAGTAATGAAAGTGAGGTTAGAATCGAGCAAATTTCTTTAAATCACGAAAATATGAATCACATCGGACTGAAGCATCTTCCAAATCAAGTTAATACTGTGATTAAGTTTAATATGCATTTAGAATTACGAATAAATGACATGAATGAAATGACTAGATTTATGAAAGAGAACATAGATCACAATGCAAAACAAATCGTAAACATGCACGACGCGACACCTATGTATCTGCATTCAAAACTTGATACCGAAACAGTTCAGAAATCTGTAACTAATACACTCCCTATGCCGGGGGGCGAAGATAATCGCTGCTATCCTCGTTGTGGAAATGTTAATAACAACACCGCTGATAAAGCTGCATATATTTCTAGTGATCTCGTAGCGCATATCGCTGACTAGGTTAATGACCTTTAACAATACGGGTAACACAATAAACTTGGATAATAATTTTACGCAAACAACGAAAAAGTCTCTGGGACAAACAACCAGATAACTGGTATTTAATCGCTCCCACGCCAAAGTTTTTTGCACAGTACTCAAACCTCGATGTGTTTGATGATACCACAGCGACGGATTTTCTGAGGACCTCGGCAAAATACATTACTTCTAAGTGCACGAAGTTAAAACAAAGATAAACATTATTCTGTCTTTAAAGGGGATGTTCTGTTAAATAACATCGATGAGGTATTCGAGTCAAATATATAGCCCAGTGGCGCAATAGTTAGAGATTTTGTACCCATTGATAAAAGGAAAAATTTTCAAAGCCGCCGACCTATCAAATCAAAACACTAACACCCAACGTTGATCAACAACCATTTTCTCTCTTCCATGTGCGTGTATTAAAAAAATGCAATATTCTAGAATGTTATATTTTAAGTGAATGTTGATTATCCAACTGTAGTATGTATCACCGAACACTGGAAGTACGCTACACAAGCATCTACTAGTTCTATAAATAACTGCTCACTTGCATCGAGTTTTTGCAGGAAGGAACGAATACATGGAGGATGCGTAATCTAGATCAACGCCTGCGCTAATTTTAGTGTCAAGGAATTATCATCTATTACAAAACTTAGTGTCGACTTTAGCGCTCTATGTAGCTGTAAAATTGAGTGAGCTTCCGTCAAAATATTTGTCCTCACAAAGAAACTGTTATTTCATTTCCGTAAATGCATATACAACAATAAACAAACAACGTCCTGACAAATTTTTAACAAAAAACTGAATTACAAATGTGACATGAAAGCTGATTAATTAACCATAAATGCACAGAATTCTATTTTAGTATGCACAGAATACCATATTAATATTTTAGGGGACTGCATGTCTGAAAATGGTGTAGCAATAATATTTCTGTTGCTCCAGTAACGAGAGAAGAGGTGACTGATATTATTCGTTTATAGTCCAACAATAATTCCGCAGGAATTGAAAGATGCCAGTTAAACTTTTTAAATCCAGAAGGTATATTTTTGCTGATATAACGAACATGTCAAACACAACCGGTTGCTTCTCCGATCTTTTAAAATGTGAGAGAATAGCTCCGCTTTATAAAAAGGCGATAGTATGTAAAATTATAGATGTCCTTTAGAAGCAAGAATTATAGCAAACCGGATACGTGATTTTGTCGCAGCGAACAACTTGATTAGCTCTCAACAACAAGGATTTATAGCATTCGAATCAACTATATTTGATATCACGCAAAAACTATTTTACCTAGATAACTCCAGCGAACATGTAGCAATTATTTGTTTTGAGCTCACTTGCGCATTTGAATGTCAATCACGAGTTCTTACTGCGAAAACTAGCCTCAACGGGCATTAGAGAACCTCTAAATCTATGGATCTCCGCGTATTTGGATAGGTGACAACTGCCCGTCAGTAGGAAATGTAATTTTTCTGATTTTTTTCATTGTCTCGAGCAATAAATAATTTGGTCGAGTAGTTGTTCGATCACCCGCATTTAAAAACGCTTTTTTGTAATTTGTTCAACACAACATATAAATTTTAGTAAAATTAACTTACTTCTATATGAAACAATAAAAACTGGATTTAAGCTTAATTAGTATGATAATCGCCCAAGAAGAATTATTATTTGGCAAAAATGGTTTGGAGATTAAAATTTAAATAACTTTACAATAAACACATTTCTGTTAGAGGCATCTCAACAAGATTACAACATTTCTTGGCAGTAATTGCTATTACAAAAAAACAACGTATCAAGCATGATAAAATTGAAATGTATGAAGAAGTAGTTGGGCGCTACTTGCACGAAGATTTTTTTTTCTCATTTTCGATTGTGTCGAACGAGTATGGATATTTTAATTAATATTTGTGGAAATAGTGTTTCTTCTAAAACAAACTTTGGTAGTCCGCGAATACCTATGTCGATGCAATGAATTTTGGTGTTAGTACACCAGGAGAGTTACAGGTTAGTATAAATAACAACTTAAGTAATAACTTTATTTATTACTATTATAGAGCAAGAACAGAAAGATTCAACGAACCAAAAGCTCAGTATTCCACGATTTTTGCTTGATATATTATTGCTAGATGCTTAATATAGTCCTTTATATTTTTGTACGTCCTTAGTCAACTTTTCCATTTGTTTTGAACTTGATCCCAACTGTATGAATATGAATGTTGGTTCATAGTTGTTGCAATTCTGTAATTTATATGCGATGCACTAATAATAAATTCATATCCTTTTTAAAATTATTACTTTTGCCAAATATGCTTTTTCATACGTTTCTTTTTTTTCTAAATCGGTCTTGCTTTGATCAAATTCGTCAATCAGCAATAGAATCGCGCCATTTTGCCGTTCGGCTTTACTTGTTTCTTATGTATCACTTGGACTTACAACAGTACCCACAGGGGCATCGTACATTCTGGTTACTTCCGTTTTACATGTATTCTCACTGGCTACTACCGTATTGGTATCTGTAAAACAATAATTTTTCATTTTCATACATTTTAAGCACATCTACATATAAATATCTACCTTGTTCTCGATAAAGAATATTATTCTCATCTACACTTAAAGCTAAGTCGCCATCAAAATAACTATGAGTTGATACTTCCTCCCATATTAATTTATCAAAATTGCAATAATAACATGTAAAACATGTTATGTCTTCCATCTTCTCAATATTTTTTTAGGTTAGAAAATATGTTCTGCCCAACTACACCAGCTTACTAGTAGATGCACGAAATCTTGGCCGAACAGACTGTTCGAGTAGATCAAAATAATTTAAAAACGCTGGGTTAATTTCTCGAACATAATTTTAAACGCATTTTTTATGTTCAAAGTTCTCGACCGTTCGAGTTATTTAAAAACGCGACCAACATGTATATGCAAACATGTAGCCTAAGTAAATATTGAATAAAATATTAGAGTCCAACCAGTGCAATCAGTTTGACCCCATCTTACAAACACATTGTAGTCCCATCATTGTTGAAAGCCTTATTTAGAAAATAGAAAAATATAAATGCACTTAAATTAAGAGCAATCATTGTTTATAGCTATAATCATTTATAATTAGTAATTGTAAATATTATATAATTATTGTATATGCTAGAAATTTATTACAATTTCATGCCAAGAAAATAAAACTTCATTATGAATCGCTATAACGTAAGACTCACAGAGCTCTCATGCGAAATCAAATAATTTATAATTCAGAAAAAATTTACGAAATATATTAACATATAAATTATGTATACATGTATATCGAAACTATTTTGCATGTCATCAATCTAGTTACACAGTGGAAAATAAAAACATAT